>PVIJ01011228.1:0-55787 GCA_004024925.1 Scalopus aquaticus | reverse complement strand
GTAACATTAGATAATGCAGGGTGGTCCAAGGTCGGGGATCCAATGAGAGCACAACACGGGAAATAATGGGATGGTCCCGCTGACCTCAGTTTGGGAAGAATGTAGATGGAGAGGGAAAACAAACACCCAAGGCCATCCTTATCGGACCCTAACCTTATGTGGGCAACTCAGGCAATTAGGGCCGTAACTCACCGCTAGGGGCCATCCTGTCCGATGGCTCCCGACAGTCCCTTGTGTCCTTTTCTACTCCATTTTGTGCCTTTATCCTCCCCCTCCCCCCAGCCCCCAAAGTGTCTCTCTCCTATTTGGTTTCCCTATAGTCCTGTTATAAGTGAAACCCTTTGATATTTTTCTCTTTCTTTCTGGCTTGTTTCTCTAAGTATGATCCCCTCTAATTCCATCCATGTCGCTGCAAATTGCATGTGTTTATCTTCTTTGAATGCTGAATAGTATTCCATTGTGTATATGTACCATATCTTCTTGATCCAATCATCTGTTTTTGGACATCTGGGTTGCTTCCATACCTTTGCTATTGTGAACAGTGCCACAATGAACATACGGGTGCATGTATCCTTTCGGATTAGTGTTTTTGTGTCCTTTGGGTAAATTCCTAAAAGTGGGATTGCTGGGTCATATGGGAGCTCCATGTTTAGCAGTTTGAGGAATCGTCATATGGCTTTCCATAGTGGTTGGATCAGTTCACATTCCCACCAGCGGTGTAGAAGAGTTCCTTTTTCTCCACATCCTTTCCATCATTTGTTGTTGCCTATATTTTTAATGTGTGCCATCCTCACAGGTGTGAGGTGGTATCTCATAGTGGTTTTGATTTGCATTTCCTTGATTATAAGTGATGTTGAGCATTTTTTCATGTATCTGTTGGCCATTTGCTTTTCTTCTTTGGAGAAGTGACTTTTTAGCTCTTCTGCCCATTTTTTGACTGGGTTGTTGGCTTTGTTTTTGTTGAGTTGTGTGAGTTCCTTGTAAATTTTTGTTATCAGTCCTTTATCAGATGTATTGTGTACAAAGATCTTTTCCCAGTCGGTAGGGTGTCTATTAGTTTTGGTTAATGTCTCTTTTGCTGTACAGAAGCTTTTTATTTTGATGTATTCTCACCTGTTTATCTTGTCCTTCACTTCCTTCGCTTTGGGGGATGTGTCGTTAAAGATTTTGCTGAGATGTATGTCGTGTAGAGTTTTGCCTATATTTTCTTCTATAAATTTTATGGTTTCGGGTCTTATGTCCAGGTCTTTTATCCATTTTGAGTTGGTTTTTGTGCAGGGTGTGAGGCAGTAGTCTAGCTTCATTTTTTTGCATGTAGTTGTCCAGTTTTCCCAGCACCATTTATTGAATAGACTGTACTTGCTTCACTGCATTTTCTTTGCTCCTTTGTCAAAGTTTAGTTGTTCATAGATATGCGGCTTTAATTCTGGGTATTCTATTTGGTTCCATTGGTCTTTGTGTCTGTTTTTGTTCCAGTACCATGTTGTTTTAGTTATTACAGCTTTGTAGTATAGTTTGAAATCAGGGAGTGAAATTCCTCCATTTTCTTTCTTTCTAGTCAGGAGGACTTTAGCTATGCGGGGTTTTTTGTGGTTCCATATGAATTTCATCAGTATTTAATCTATTTCTTTGAAGAATGTTAGGATAGAAGGAACATACCTCAACATAATACAAGCCATATACGACAAACCCACAGCCAACATTATCCTCAACGGTGAGAAGCTAAAGGCCTTTCCACTAAGATCAGGAACAAGGCAAGGATGTCCACTCTCACCATTGCTTTTCAATATAATACTGGAAGTCCTCACCGGAGCAATAAGACAAGAGAAAGACATTCAAGGAATCCAAATAGGAAAAGAAGAAATTAAACTGTCTCTGTTTGCAGATGATATGATAATATATATATAAAACCCTAAAAACTCCATAGAAAAACTACTCAAAATTATAGACCAGTTCGGTAAAGTAGCAGGATACAAAATCAATGCATAAAAATCAGTAGCCTTCCTTTCTTTCTGAAGAAAAAATTAAGAAATCCATCCCCTTCGAAATCAAAACCAAAAAAATCAAATATCTGGGACAAAAATCTAACAAAAGACATAAAAGACTTATACAAAGAAAACTACAAAACGCTGTTGAAAGAAATGCAAGAAGACACAGAAAATGAAAAGACATCCCCTGCTCATGGATTGGAAGGAATAACATTATCAAAATGGCAATCTTCCCAAAAGCAATTTACAGATTCAATGCTATTCCAATAAAAATCTCAATAGGCATATTATTGGCTAGATTTTGTCTAGCCTGGATTTGAAGGTAGTCCCGGAACTCCTGAAACCCGGGTATATTGAGGCATCATTCAGGACAGTTTTAATTAGAATTTTCCAATCTCAGGGAGTCATTTTATAGCTGCCTGCTATTCCCACCACCATTCTTCATGGACCTGGAGATGCAATTTTCCTTTATACTGGTCCTAAGTGCTTTAAAAAGTTGATATGGACGGTGTTCATGAAAAGCCCTATTTCTTCCCCTTTTAACAGGGAAAGACATAAAGCCTTCCTCCTACAGTCCTAATATAACCAAAGTCCAGTACAGGTGGTGCCCTCTGGAGGGGGTTGCTGATGAAGATAGATAGACCCAGGGAAATGCTAAAAAGGTATTGGGGTAAAAATGTTTGGGGTGGAGACTCTGATGAGAAATGAAAGGGACTGAAAAAGAAGGAGAGTCAGTCGCCATGAAATAGAAGAGAAAATCTGCTGAAAGGAGCCTGTGAGCCACCAGGATGTAGAGTTTTAGATTGAGCGTTTTTTGGAATCTTCAGTGACTTTGAGGCCAGAGACTTTGGAGGCTTTGCAAGTAGCTGAGCAACAGAAACTCCTGGTATTGTTTTTACTGCTGCTGAAGAAAGAAGACAAAGACCTGGAGTGGGTGCCTTCCTAAAATGCATGAGTGCAGTCTGTTGGGCTGTCTGGCTGCTGTAGTTGCTGTTTGCATTGTTGTTGGCCTGGGGCTGTCCTGGGGGACCATGGCAGCTCTAGGGGCATCTCCAATTGTGTCCTATGTCAACCTCATGAGTTGGAACCTGGCCTACACACTTGTTGTGCATCTGCAGAGGCAGGAAGATGCCATTTTGGACACGTGGCCTATTGTCTGGAAGAGGAGCTCCACATCAGCAGTGGCAGGAAGACGCCACCTTCGTTGTTTCTTCTTTGGGACTTAAAGGACTGGACATTGCTTTAAGTGATGCAAATGGCCATATTTTGGGCTCAGTAACTCTTTGTTCTTCCTGTTTGTTAAATAAATCCCATTGTTATTGTTCCCTAAGCCTGAGTAGTACGCGCAGGTGCAGAATTAAGATAATGACCGGTAAGCAATTTGGGCAGTGTCCTTGGCCAGTTTTGAAGCCCTTCTGTCCGATATCACTTCTTTATACATTTTTTCAACCATTGATAAATGGGAGTCGGGCTGGGGCCTGGGCTGTTGTGTCAAGGATTGCAAAGCTGCCAGGATTTCCTGAAGCCTATGGTGAGACAAAGGCTTTCCATTATTGATTGTTTGGTAGAAGATTGATATGGCAGATCCTGTGAGGGTGGCTCAAGAGAAGAGTCATCAGTAACTTTACTTGAATTTGTTATTAACGGGGGGAGATGAAGGTGGGGGAGGAGGTCGGGGTTCCTAATCATCAACCCAAGTCTGTTTGGCAGATTTTTCTTCCAAAGCTCTAATGGCTAAGTGGCACAAGTTCCAGTGAGATTTAACCACTTGTAGAAATTGATCTAGCTTCTTATCAGAAATTTTACATTCTACAGATAGGAGGAAAGCTTTAAGCTGTTCACGAAGTTGAAGCTGAGCAGGAGAAAGAGTATTACCCATTATTTTGCTAAACTTAAAGAAAAAAGGAAAGGAGAGTGTGGGGTAGGTGGGAGCGCTCTCAGGCTTTCTCACCCTCCCTTTGGGGATGGGCCTCTGCAGGCCTACCACTGCGTGGCTTAGCATAGTGTAACATGGGAGGCATGGCATAGAATAGCTGTTAGTAGTAGGGTAGTAGAGTAGCTGTTGGTGGGGTGTGGTGTGATGGTGTGTAGAACATAAACAATAAAAGGAACCTTATGAAAACGACTAATGGAGCAAGCCTGCTTGGACTGATGATGAACCTGCTTGGTTTAGGGTGGTTGCGTGACAGAGATTAAGAGGTCAGGTTGTAGACAAAAATCCTAATAAGGGCAAACTGCGGGGTATGGGGCTGATTGTATTGGGTCTTAGTATAGTGCTTAGATGGGAGAGTGGCTTCCTCATCTGTACACTGGGACTGGTGCTCTCAGACTTGTGGCACAGAGTTGAATCCTCCTGCCTAGTGTAGGGGAAAACAGCCTTGGGTTGCTAGGAGACCAATATTTTATGGGCAACCCCTGGACAGGCTTCTAGGTGGTGTATGTGCCTGTTGTCTTTGGAGACTGGAGTCCCTCATACATTGACCGGATGTTATCTTGTGACTGGCGGATGGGCTATCTCCTAGCCCCATCCAGGTACCTGTTTATCCTGTCACGGGAATCTTCTAGAAGGTGCAACCAACCCTTTTGGTTCTTTAAGTGGTCATCCCATGCCCACATTAATTTTGTGGCAGAGTAAATGGACCTGAGAGAGAGGAGTTTAAGAAATGAGAGACAGAGAAAGAGAGAGAGAAAGAGAAAAAGAGAAAGACAAGACTCGTGAAAGAGAAGTACTTCACTTACCATTCTGTCGTAGACTCAAAAATCTGTGGGGCTAGCATGTAGCTGATTCGGATATCCTATTCCCTTCACTGGTCTTGAGGAACAGTAAGCGATACCCTGGTGACTCTTTTAGGCCTCGTTGCCTGTTCCTGTCCCTGTTCGGGCACAAATTCTGGTGGTCAGAGTGGGGGCCAGCACATTCCCAGGGACACACTTGAGGGATAAGTTGTGGAGTCCTTGCAAGGCAGGACTCTGCTGCTTAGTGAGAAGCCCTCTTGATATTTATTAGCAGTAATACACAAGCATGATTGATTATATGACAATGGCAGGAGGAGCAGGGTCCTGGGGAAACAAGGGGTAATCAACTTTATGGGGAATGGGGGGACATGTCAGCCATGTATACAGGAAGGACTTCCTGGTAGGGACTTGGTGTAATTTCTGAGCTATTCCCCGACCACCTCAGACCATGGCCACACAATTGGTCAACAGCTACCTAGGCCTCCCCAGTTGCCTTGTGATGTGGGCCATTGTCTTAAGGCAGTCATGCGGGAGTGCCTCATCCAATTCTCTCTCACACAGGTGCTTAGAGAGGCCATACACACACAGGTGCTGAGACCCCAAATGGTAGAGAGGCCACAGTCAGGTAACTGACTTCTGTCAGGTATCTCAATTCAGAAACAACATTTGTTTTCACAATGCTTGTCTAAAGTGTATTTGGGCAATACTAATATTTCTCTGAGAAAATATCTTCCATCTCCAAAAATAAAACATGTTTTGCAAAGAGTTACTAGGGAGTGACTTTTCTCTGGAAAGTTTCTTACCTATTCAGATCTCTCACTTCTGGCTTTTACCTTATCTTGATTTCAGAAACAACAGGTTTGTACAGTGCTTTCCAGGGCTGTATTTGGCAATGTGAGCATTTCTTTAAGAAACCTTCTTACAATTCTGAAAGTATATTTGCTGCAAAGACTCACTAGGCAGTGACTTCTCTCCAGAAAGTAACTTGTGTTGTCAGATCTCTCACTTCTGTATTTTACCATTATCTTGAATTCAGAAAAAATATTTTTTTCACCATGCTTGTAATAGTGTTTTGGCATTACAAATATTTCTCTATAAAAATTCTCCCTGAAAGTTCAACATTCAAAGCAAAGACTATTTTCAATGACTTTTCTCGGGATAATAATTTATATATTCTGTAATACGCATGCCATTAATGGTAAAATGGATGGAGCTGGATGGGATTTTGATAAGCAAAATAGTTTGAAGAAAGGTAAATACTGGATGTTGTCATAGTAGAATCTATATAAACTAATCAATGGAAAAGATAAATCCAAATTTAAAAAACTAACTCTGGAAAACTGATTACAGAACTGAGAAATCCAGAGGTCAAGGGAAGGAGAAGAGCTGAGAGCATTGTTGGGAGGATAACAGTGGACTAAGTTGGTGGACCATAGGTGATTTGCTGCTGGGGGCACTACTGAATAAAAATTGAAGGTTGTTGGAGATCCTATACTCCCAAACTACAAATGATGTAAACAAGCATTACTTCCTTTAAAAAAAAATAGTAACATGTATTTCTTTTTAAAAAAAATCCACTTTTGACTTAGTTGGTGCAATATTCTTGAATTTTTCTCTTTTGAAAAAGTAACACAAACTAATTATTTAAAAGCAAGGTCAACATATCAAAACAAAAGACTTTTCTCATGTCATGAAAACCAGAGCTGCTGAAGAAAGGTAGTTATTTAGGTTCTATATTTTTTATGTTCCCATTTGAAAACTACTTAATGAATAACTATTCACATCTGAAAGGAATGCTTGAAAATCAATACCAATTGAAAACAATATTTAAAGAGAGAGAATTTCTGCTGAAGAAAAAAGCTTAAGAATACTTTTAAAATTTAGAATCATGCATGTTATTAGCCATTATACCATCCAATGCACTGTTAATTGTTTTAATGAAAATAAAAGTAGAATAAAATGTTTTAAAAGATTCATGTTCAGGGCTGGCAATTGGTAAATCATCCACACAATGAAAGATGATGCACTGTTTTAATTGGACCTTTCTGAGATCCCCTGGCCAGTATTTCCTAAAAATACTGGGGAGTTCTTAAACCCTTGAGGAAGCACATTTCAGAAATATTGCATATTACTTTTGGATTCAGCGGTCTGCTATTGAAAACCAAAATATAGCTGATTCTGGGAACCCACTGGGATGCAGAAAAAGACATCCTTCATGTCCACTACTGAGAACCAGTTGAAACCCGCAGCTGTCAGTAGATGTGTGTACTTGGCACAACAGGATGTTTGTTCTGGACAATCTCATTAATGGCCCTCAAATCCTGAACAAAATGGTACTTATCTCTGTGGGGTTTCTTTACTGGCAAAATTTGAGTGTTGTAGGGGAAGTGGAAGAGTCAAATGAGACCAGATTTGTGAAACTTGAATACCTGCTGAATTCCCAACTCCTCCTCTTTTATTTTTTAAATTTTCCTGAGAGAACTGCTTTATTGCACTTTTTTGATAGAAATTTTTCTTTAATTTAATTTAATTTATATTCTTTACATTATTATTTATTCCCGTAAGTTTCCCACCACCAATTTACCTGTGAACCATCACCATAGTCCCTTGTGCTCTTTACTCCCCTGTTTTGGTCCTTCTTCCTCCCCCTCCTCTGTAGAATGTCTCCTATTTATGGTTTCCTGCTAGTTTTTGTTGTTTTTGATTTGTGTGCTATTTTCTTCTTCTGATTTATCATTTGGCTCTCTTATAAGTGATACCATTCTCCTATAAGTGATACCATTTGATATTTTTCTTTTTCCTTCTGGCTTATTTCACTGAGCATGATCCCTTCTAGCTCCATCCATGTTGCTGCAAATTGCATTACTTTATCATTTTTGATTGCTGAGTAGTAGTCCATTATGTACATGTACCACATCTTGATCCAGTCATCAATTTTGGGGCATTTGGGTTGTTTCCATATTTTAGCTATTGTAAATAGTGCTACAATAAGCATAAGTGTGCATGTGTTCCTTTTGGATTACTGTTTTTGTGTCCTTTGGGTATATTCCTAGGAGTGGAATTGCTGGGTCATATGGAAGCTCCATTTTTAGTTGTTTGGGAAACTGCCATAGAGCGTTCCATAAAGGTTGGACCAATTTGCATTCCCACCAACAGTGTAGAAGTGGTCCCTTTTCTCCACATCCTCACCAACATTTGTTGTTTTCTGTTTTTTTAGTGTGTGCCATTCTTGTTGGTATAAGGTGGTATCTCATTCTGGTTTTTATTTGCATTTCCCTGATTATGAAGAATGTTGAACATTTTTTCATATGCCTGTTTGCCATTTGCATTTTTTCTTTGGAGAAGTTCTTCTGCCCATTTTTTGACTGGATCTTTTTCTTTGTTTTTGGTGAGTCATGTGAGTTCTTCATAGATTTTTGTCTTCCCAACCCCTCCTCTTTTAGAAGATGATGCATCTCATTAGTACTCCGCTCCCTTCCACTACTCTATTCTTACAGGGTCTGCAATTTTGGTACATCAACCCAAATAACTTTGCTTAACCTTTCATAAATTTCTAGGGACAGCACTTCATCTTATAATGGAACATCCTGAGTGAATACCATTTGGAATCAAAAGGCATGTTTTGGGGATGCTCATAGGTGCAGTAACAGATCATGAGGTGAGTAAATAATTTATGCATTGTTTACTTAAGAGATCATGACCACGAGAAGGGGGGAGATTGGACACTTTTCCATGTACAGAAACTGCTTTAGAGGTTTATATTACTGAATTGGCATTCCAGAGGTTGTAGGAGGGCTTAAAAAATATTTTTAATAACCCCAGTCCTCTTACTGACCCTAGCTAAATTAGAATTCAAAATCAAATAGATTGCTCTTGGTATTTACCAAAAACATATATCAAACAGTTCCCCACATTGAGAGTTACCCAGGGCTCCAAGAAGATTACATAACAGGCTTTTTCATATGGGGTGGAGCCCCTGAGTCTCCAACATTCTGAATTGTCTCGTTACAACATATGGCAACAGGATGAAAAAGGATTACTCAGAGTCCATGTGCAGAACAATGAGACGCCGAGAGGGACCACACCACGAAGGTGCAGCCCAACTCAAAGGGTGGTCTCAGCAGCGAGCGAGCCAGGAGAGGTCTGCTGTGCCATGTAGGAAATTCCCCGCCCAGGCATCAAACTCTCGCTGCAGCCTCCGACAGCTCCACCACGCTGCATTTAACCCGTTGCACCACCAGGGAGACCCTGCCCAATCTTTTTAAGTCCCAAACAAAAAGCAGCTAAAACGGTGTCTTTCCCCCACAGAGAACATGGAGCTCCTCTCCCGAACAATAGGTCACATGTCCAAGATGGCATCTTCCTGCCTCTGCAGACATGTGGCAGCTGGACTGTAGGCCAAGGTTCCAACTCATGAGGACAACAGAAGATACAACAGGAGATGCTCCCAGAGCTGCTGTGATGCCCCAGCACAGCACCAGGCCACTGACACTCAAAATAGCAGCCATATGGCCCGACAAATGGCTGACCTCATGCATTTTAGCAAGATGCCCAGCTCCAGGTCTTCACCTTCTTTCCTCAGCAGTAACAATAGTCAAAACGGGAACAGTTTCGGTCTCTTGAAGATCAGCATGGTCAGGTCCAAAGTCACTGACCCCAAAGTCACTGAAGATCAAAAAAAACAGTCTGGAACTCTATATCCAGGAGGCTGAATCCTCTTGGTGCTCTGTCATCCCTTACATTTATCAGTCTCCAGCCCAAACTGTGATACTTTTTAGCATTTTCCCTGGGGCTATCTATCCTCACCAGCAACCCCCTCCAGGGGCACCTATACCAGGCTTTGGCCACAGCCACCAGTTACATAGCCTCCGCTGAGCAAAGACGGAGATTCAAGCTGGCAGTTTGCTGGTAGATACCTCTCCTCACTACATGTTTAACTGTTAAAGTAGCAGCCAAAGCCCAGCAGCTTAATTGTCAAAAGCTGAGTAGTTTACCAGCCAAAAGCTCTGGTAGTTTTATTGCCAAAAGTCCTCAGGTCTCTCCCTTTTTCCCCATGAGCTCACCTAATGCCACTAAAAGGATGGAATTTGGAAAGCACCATCTTCTACCATGAAGTGGGCTATTAGCCCCGCCCACTAGCTTGGAGATTGCTTCTCACTCTTCTACTTACAGCTTCAACCCCATCTCTGCTCAGTAGAACTATCTATGGTAGGACTGACAGCATTGGTCAGGTGCCACCCAATAATTTCTCTCTCCTTTTCTCAGCTCTCCTCTTTCTCAAGTCCTATGTAAATAAACGCTGTTCTTATTTTCTCCCTTTCTGTCTGATTTTGAGTTGTGTCCTGCTAGCTAAGCTCATGGTGAACTTAACAAAGTGACCAATAGTCCTCCAGGTTTTTTCCCCTTTCAAAAACACATTTATTCTTTGCGGATAAAAATTGTTTGCTTTTTTAAGATTTCCCCCCAGACCACCTCCCTCTTCAAGACACCCATTGCTTCTACCTAGTTTTGCTCATCAAATGTCAGGATCTGAAAGAGGAAGTTCACAACCACAAAGGAAGGGAGGAAACGTGCTGCTAAGCTTTGTAAATCAGCGGGGAGAGTCCTCTACCAGCACCACTAAGCTCCTTGCCTCCGGCTCCACGACAGAGAGGCCCCGCCTACACACCCCGCTCGCTGACAAAGGCCCCGCCCCCATGTCTGCGCTCGGCTCAGCACCGCCCACCACCTCCCAACCCTCGCGCGCTGGGCGGTGCTCCGGCGTCTCTTCGGTTCTGCTCGGCCGAAGATGGCGGCGGCTTTGCGCGGGGGCGAACTAGTGCAGCCGGTTGGTGAGCAGTTTCTGTCGAACTGGTGGGTAGAATTGGGAAGCCTTAGTGTCTCACGCTCCCTCTCCCAACAGCTGCTGTTCTGGATCCACAAGTTGCCCTGCGCAAGGCGGACCCTGCACAGTACCGCGGTTTGCGCCAAGGTGAGTGCAGTCGCGGTGAGGGACCAGCGGTTTTGGGTGGTGGCTCGGGGACTGGGAGGTGACCAAGGGGTGAGGGGTAAGGAGGGGCCAAGGAAAGGGAAGGTTGAAAGCCGAGGCCAGGACTCCGACTGAAGCTGACCAGGGCGCGGTGGGCTCGCATAGTCAAGGCCTCTTTTTCTTTTTTTTCCCCCAGAACCGGGCGGCCCGAGTTCGCGTGGGCAAGGGAGACAGGCCAGTGACCTATGAAGAGGCGCATGCGCCGCACCACATTGCCCATCGGAAGGGCTGGCTTTCGCTGCACACAGGTAAGAGGATGATGCCTATATCTGTGACAGGAGAGATCCAAGACTTGCCGATGCGCTGGCCATATGACCCCAGACTCCAAAAAAGGAAACATTCTCAGTTGTGACCGTCATACAAACAGGAAATGAACACCAGTCAGAGGTTTTTTTTTTTTTTTTTAAGATTTATTTATTTATGCATACAAGCTGGGGCACAGGCCAGAGGCATGGGGCGGCGAGAGGGTTCACCAGAGACAGAGTGGGGAACGGAACTGGCAGATCGACTTAAGTACACTGCTGAGGGGAGCAGCGGTCCAGGCAGGAGAGGTCTGCCCCGCCATGTGGAAATCTCCCCAGCGGTGTGTGGAACTCCAGTTGCCACTGCTGACAGCTCTACAGCACAGCGCTTAACCGCTGCACCACCAGAGACCTGTCAGAGGTTTTATTAACCTCAATTATCGGTGGAAGAGTAAGAAATAAGTCAAACAACTTCAAAGAAGTAAAAAAGCAAACAGCTAGATAAGGAATGTTGAATGTTATTTGAAAGGATACAGAGCAGGCCTTTTTGATGGGCAGCAGGGACTCATTTGGACTGCCACACAAATTATTTTTTATGTCTAAAGACAAGAATTATCTTCCCTTGTTATCAGTTACGTAAAATTTACAGAGAGGTACGACAGGAGTGAAACCTTTTAGTATGCGATGACCAAGAGTATGTTCTAAATATTGTAGTTTTCCCTGAGGCATAATTTTTCTCTGCATATGTATTCACTACACCTCCATTCTCAGAATCACATTTTTATGAATTTACCTCATCTGATGCTTTCTTAGAAATGGGCAGAGCAGGGGCCTCCCTGGTGGCGCAGCGGTTGAGCGCTGCGCTGTGGAGCTGTTGGCAGCGTGCGGTGCGGGTTCGACGCCCAGCTGGGAGAATCCCACATGGTGCAGAAGACCTCTTCTGCCTCGCCCGCTGCTCCCCTCAGCAGTGTATTTCTGATCTGCCTGTTCTGCTCCCCAACTCTGTCTCTGGTGAGCCCTCTCGCCGCCCCATGCCTCTGGCCTGTACCCCAGCTTGTATAAATAAATCTTTTAAAAAGGGGGGGGCTTGCCGTCTTTCATGCTATAAACAAGTGTTCTTTAGAGATCTGTTTTCAAGTTTTCTGCATTTTGCTGCTTAAAATAGCCTATAATTGTGAAATCCTTTACACTGTTCTTATGGACAAGACAATGCTGTTCATTATAGAGAAATTTTGCATGTTAGCTGAGCTTTCTTTAGACATGGGTTATAGATGAAGATTTCTTTTCTTTCTTTTTTTTTTTTTTTTTTTGTAGGAGTCCTGGGGTGTAAGCCAGAGAGGTGGGGGAGGAATGAGGGGGTTATCAAAGACAGGGTGGGGAGCAAAACAGGCAGATTTACTGAAATACACTCCTAAGGGGAGCAGCAAGTGAGACAGGGGAGGTCTGCTGTGCCATACGTGGGTTAGTTCCCTGGCCGGGGCTGGAACTCAGGCTGTAGTGGCGATAGTGCTGAGACTTAACCACTAGGCCACCAGGGAGGCACTCGACAAAGATTTCAATGTTACTAAACACATGTATTAAACAAGTTCTGTTTAAATAAACACAAAGTTTATGTATTGAACTTTTAACAAAAATACTGCAACCAAAGACTTGTAGAAACATAACCCTGTATTTCCCCTACGAATAGTGGTTCAGTAGTGTCTCATTGTTCATGGTTTGTTTTTAGAAAATTATAACTTTGAATTAATAAGAATCAACTGTATTCAGTATGATAGTTCTCAAATTGGATTTTAAAATATATCTATCTAAAGAACTTATTTAACATACAGATTCCTGCATCCCACCCTTTTCAGAATCTGAAGTCCTGTTAGGGGTGAAGGATGAAGATTCTTAAAAGATAATGTAAGAGAGGTAGGGGTTCCAGGTCCCCACAAAGAATGTGCTGAAGAGGGAGCTCATGGACCTTATATCAGAGGGAGTCATCTCCATGTCTTGTGCCCTTGTTAAGGCTTCTACCATCTATTGTAAAACAAAGATAATGGTACCTATATAAGAATCCACTGTATTCAGTATGATAGTTCTCAACTTGGATATTTAAAATACATCTACCTAAGAACTTACGTAGAGAGTTTAGTGAAATAACATGCTTTGAACTTAAAAGTGTTATTCTTATTCCACTGATAGAATTAAGGAGACTGAGCTAGGAGCTAGAATTGAGTGCCCAGTACTCCTGGATGTTACCTCTGGAGCTTTTGCCGACATTGCGGTGCCTTTTTTTTTTCAGGTAACTTGGATGGGGAGGACCATGCTGCAGAGCGAATTGTGGAAGATGTTTTCCTGCGAAAGTTCATGATGGGCACCTTTCCAGGATGCCTGGCTGACCAGCTTATCCTAAAGCGCCAGGCCAACCAGGTGGAGATTTGTGCTCTGGTCCTGAGACAAGTGCCTGCACACAAATTTTACTTCCTCATTGGCTACAGTGAAACTCTGCTATCCCACTTTTACAAATGTCCTGTGCGCCTGCACCTCCAAACTGTGCCCTCAAAGATTGTATATAAGTACATCTAGAACAATTACTTTTTTTCTTTTTTTTTTGCATCAAGCGCTAGTCTTCAAAGGACAGAAACACCAGGGAAGAGGTGAAGTATAAATGGAGATGTACTGAGGCTTTGTTTTCAAAGTCTATTGAATAAATAGATCTTACTTTTTACTTCTCAGTGTGTCTTTACTCTTAGGATGAGGAAACTAGAATAGTGTTTCTTTGAGGTCCCGGTGCACCTAGGATAGCTGCCAGTTGTCTGAGGTTTGGGTAGAAGCTACAGTTCAATTAGTACCTTGTGTCAAACTGTATCAGGCACTTTTCTTTGTTTCCTCTCAAAATTGGAAGGTCTAGTTTTGGTGATTATGAATTAGTAATGTTAATTTTTTTTAAGTTAAAGCAGTATGGACACGTATCAAATTAATTATGAAACTTCCTTGTAATTCTACCCCAGGGAAAATCGTGAACAGTTTTTTGTATTTTCTTTCCAGACGTACTTTTTTCCGACGTACTTTTTTAGTGCATATTCGTCATTGATGGAACAGGTTTACAACTGAGCACCAGCTAGTCTTCTGAGTGCTTGGAACCCATCAAAGGACAAAAATTATTTCCAATCTCTTTGCCTTTATGACACTTGTATACCTATGGAGAGTACAAGGAAGCTTAAGCTGCATTGAAGATTCCAAACAGGTATGGGAGAGAGACATGCAGGTAAATGGGGGAAGAGTGTTTCAGAAATTGACATCTGCAAAAACTACACGTACTGCTGGTGATAACGCTGTGCATTACTGACCTTCAACTTGAATTTGATACCTTGACCATGACTCCAAAACCTGTAATTTGAACTTGAGCCTTACCCTAATCCTGACCCTGATTCTCACCCTGAACCTTGCCTTCACTGACAGTAATGCTCTCCCTGACCGTACCCATAGCTTGACCTACACTTTCAACCTCACTTTACTCAGCATCCACTTGAACCCTTCCTTGATTCTGTCTCTGGCACTAACTTTGACTTATGATCCTGATCCTGACTATGACCCTCGTGTTTAACCCTGCTCTCAACATGAACTTCTCTTTGAAAACTTCATCTTAGTACTGTCCTAAGGGATGACTCTAACTAACTTCATCCTTAACTCTAAACTTGGTGCTTACTTTGATTTTGACCATGATAGTCTTCCAGATTCTTGTGACCTTAATCATGAATCTGGAAGTCATTTAAATCTGACCCTCACTCTACACTCAGCAACTCTGAAGATGACATTTAGGTCCTTGACACCCTGGCTACAAAAAATCAAAACCTGACTCTGACCTAGAGCTTGATCCTTCTCACCTTTACTCCGATACTGGCCCTAACTGTTTCTGATTCTGGCCCTAACTTTTCATTTGTATTTGACTCACTCTTCCCTTGATTCTCACCTTAATACAAACTGACCTGAAGATGTTATAACCCTCACACCTTGACTTTGACAGAATCTCACTATAATTGCTGAACCTCAGCTATACATGATTATGTTCCTCACTCTCATGACCCCGATAGACCCACATGCTGATCTTGAAATTGAGCTTGAATCTTATCCTGTCATCGACTGTGACCATGATGCTCACCATGTCCTTGAGAGACCCAGATCTTGACCCCCAGTTCTTTTTCTTTTATTGAAATACATGTGACATTGTTAAATTGAAGATGTAAAACATGTTCAGTATGCTGTAGTGTCTTTGCTATTGTAGTGATAATTAGCACTTTTTTCACATTGCATAGTCATTCTTAGTTGGAACAACTAAGTTCTAGTCTCAAGTTTCCTGATTATACCATATCATTGTTTGTATTCACTATACTGTGCTTTGCATCTCTAGCATTAAATTTACCACCTGTTAGAAGTTTGTGTCCTTAACATCGTTCCTGTTCCCCCATCCCTCAATAAACACCACTTAATGCTCTGTTTTTACAGGTTTGACTTTTTAAAATTCTACCTGTTAATGATATTACGCTACTCTTGGCTTTCTCTATCACCTCACATAGCATAATGATACTTCTTTATTGCCACAGGTGGCAGGATGTCCTTTCTCAAGGCAAAATAATATTCCATTTCATATATGTATATAATATCCACATTTTATATCTAATTATATAACAAATGAAATAAATGTTATATCACATATATCTTCTTTACCCGTTCACCCATTCATGGACACTTAGATTGTTTCTATATCTTGGCTATTGTCAATAAGCTTGACAAATAGGGTGTACAGGTATCTCATCAAAAACCTGTTTCCATTTCCTTTGATTATATAACTAGAAGTTGAAATGCTAGATCTATTTTTAATTCTTTGAGGGAGCTCCATATTATTTTCCATAATGACTACCAATCTACATTCCTACCAGTATTGTATAAGGGTTCCTTTTTCTCCATATTCTCATCAATGCTTGTATCTTGTTTTCTGTATGCTAGTCATTCTTACAGCTGTGAGGAGATAGCGCATCATAGTTTTGATGTGTGTTTCTGAAAGACTAGTAATTTCAAGCACCTTTTCTTATAACCTATTGGCCATTTAGATGTCATTTTTGGAGAAAAATGTCTTAATTACTTAGGCCCATTTTATATTACTTTTAATTACATTTATTGAGGCAACATTGGCTTGCAACACATGTATTTTAGGGGTACAGGTTCAACCTCGACAAAGGTATAACACCACATCCACCACCAAAAACCCTTTAAGCCCCCAACATACTCCATTGTTAAAGCTAACCAAATAGTAAAAGCGAAAAAAAAAAAAATACATTTTCTATAAGCAAATTACTAGAATCTTATTTTTAACTTTTTAAATTTAACTCCATTGTTTTCAGTTATTTTTATGGACACTGTATATGATTTAGGGGAATAGCCTTATTCATCCTTAGTTGTAGATCACTAGGCCACAAATCACTAACAAAGCACCATAGCCCTTTTCCATAGACTATTGTGTCCCCTCCTTTCTTGTTCCAGTCCCTACCCTCCATTTCACTATAGTAATCTCAATTCTACAGTCATATTTTTAGAGTTTGTTGTGTTAGTTTTTTCAGTTCCTCTGTTTATATATGAGTGAAATCATCTGGAATTTGTCCTCCTCCTTCTGTCTTATTTCACTTAGAATAATGTTCTTCGGTTCCATCAACGTTAGTCATGTGGTAGGAGTTCATCTTTTTTGTTCTTTTGTTTTTAGTAGCTGAATAGCTTTAATAGCTGAATATACATGGAATACTTACTATGCTTAATCCACTCATCTGTTGCCGGGCACTTAGTTTCCATAACTTAGCTAGGTAAATAGTGCTTCAGTGAACATAGGAATGCATATATTAAGTTAGGGTATTTGCATTATATCACTTAAATTACAATATTTGCTTTATTTGGTAGATTCCAAAGAGTGGCATTACTGGCTCACATGGTATATCTACTTTTTAAATTTTAGGAACAACCATACTGTTTTCCATAGTGGCATGACCAGTTCACATTTACACCAATAGCATATAAGGAGGGCTTCCTTTTCTCCACACCCTTGCAAAAATTTGCTATTGCTCTCTAATTTTCATGGGAGTGAGGAGGTTTTGATTTTGAATTTTGTGCATTTCATTAGTAATTTTTTCATTTGTTGGCCATCTATACATCTTTGGAGAAGTATCTATTTAACTCTTCTGCCCACTTTTTATTGGGTTATTTGATCGCCTTTTTTTTTGTTTAAGTTATGTGAGATACTTACAGATCTTGGATGTTAACCCCTAGTCAGATGTACGATGCGCAAATATTTTCTCCCACTCACTAAGGTGTCTTACTTTAGTAATAGTTTATTCCATTGTATAGACATTTTTCACTTTGATGTAGTCCCATTTGTTTATTTTTGCTTTTGTTTCCCTTGTTGGAGTTCAGTTCCTAAAGACATCACTGAAGGCATAGTCATGGAGACTTTTGCCTGTTTTCTTCCATGTATTTTATAGTTTCTGTCTTACATCCAAGTTTTTCATTCATTTATAAGTTAATTTTTGTATATTGTGAGAGAGATGACTCTTTACATTTTTCTGCTTGTGGGTGTCCAGTTTGCCCAGTGCCATTTACTGAAGGGACTGTCCTTCCTCCATTGTATACTCTTAGTTCCTTTATCATAGATTACCTGTCCATGCAGGTGTGGTTTCATTTATGGGGTCTTGATTCTATTCATTTAGTTGGCATATCTGTTTTTGTTCCAGTAGCATATTGATTTTATTAATATAGCCTTATAGTTTGAACTCTGGAGTGTAATACCTCCATTCCACTTTTTTTTTTTTTGGGGGGGGGGTTCAATATTGATTTGACTGTTCAGGGTATTTCATAGTTCCACATAAATACCAGTAATATTTCTCTGTTTCTTGGAAAAATTCCATTGAAATACTCATTGTAATTCCATTGTGTCTATATATTGCTTTCAATGAGATGAACATTTCAACAGTGTTAATTCTTTCAATCCATGAACATTTATATCTCTTCCTTTTCATGTATATTTTTTTATTGTGTCTGCGGATTAATAGTATGGCTTTTATTATGTTAAGATAAGTTCCTTCTACCCTGAGAATTTCAAGGGCCTTCATCATTGATGGATGTTGAACTTAGGAAAATTCTTTCTCAGCATCTATTGTGTGATCTTACGGTTTCTATTTTTCTTTTTGTTGATGTGTTGGATTGCATTAATTGATTTTCAATGTTGAACCATCATGTACCCCTGGAATAAATCCCACTTGGTCATGGTGTATTATCCTTTGGAAGCACGTTGGATTCTTTTGCCTAGGATTTAATTGATGATTTTTGCATATGTGTTCACTAGGCAGATTGACCTGTCATTTTCTTTTTTCTGTTCTCTGTGTTTGGTTTTGGTATTGTAATTTTGGCCTCATAAAATGTGTTTGGTTGTATTTTTTCTTTCTCAGTTTTTTGAAAGAGTTTTTGTAGGATAGGCACCAGTTCATCTTTTGAATATTTGGTAGAACTCATTTGTGAAGCCATCAGCTCCTGGGCTTTTGTTTTGGGGAAGTGTTTTGATTACTGTTTCAATTTCACTGCTTGTAATTGGCCTCTTTAGGTGTTCTATTTCTTCTTTATATAGCTTTAGATGATTATATCACTTTAGATTTGTAAATCTCTAAATCGTTGAACTTGTTTGCATGTAAATGTTCATCATAATCTCTGATTATTCTTTTGAATTATACTGAGTGTTGTAATTTCTCCTCTTTCGGTTATGATCCTATTTATTTGTGTTTTCTCTTGCTTTTCTTTGTGAGCCTGGCTACAGGTTTGTCTATTTTGTTTATTTTTACAAAGAACCAACTTTTGGCTTCATTGATCTTCTGGATTGTTTTTTTAATTTCTATTTTACTTATTTCTGCTTTGATTTTTATTATTTACTTTCTTCTACTGGCTTTTGGAGGTCTTTTTTGTTATTCTTTTTCTAAATCTTTGAGATGGGCGATTAAGTTGTTTCTTTTGAGTTCTATCTTGTTTTTTGATGTGACCTGTACTGCTGTATAATTTCCTCTTACTAATGCTTTTGCTGTGTCCCATATATTCTGGAAAGTTGTGTCCTCATTGTTATTCGTCTCCTGGTACTTTTTAATTTCTTCTTTGATCTCCTCATTGATCCAGTGGCTTTCCAGTCATGTCAGTTTCAATCTCCATGAAGTGGGAGGGTTCCTTGCTTTCTTTTCATGTTTTATTTCTAGTTTGATACCTTTATGATTAGAGAAGATAGTTGGTATGATTTTGATCTTAATGTATCTATTGATGTTTGTTTTGTGAATGATCCAGTGTGCACTGGAGAAAAGTATGTACTCAGGTTTATTTTTGGGTGTGGTGTCCTATAGATGTATGTTAAGCCTGTGAGATCTTGGTGCTTATTTATGACTCTAGTGTCCATGCTTTATTTTGTCTCATTGATCTTTTCATTGGTGAGAGGGTGGTATTGAAGTCTGTTTACTACATATGTATTTCCTCTGATGTCTGTTTTCAGAGATGATAATAATTGATATATTTTGGTGCTCCTTCATTTGGGGAGTATATGTTAATGGGTGTTATATTTTCCTGATATATTGTCCCCTTAATCATAATGTAGTGTCCACCTATGTCTCTTTTTACCTCCTTTAGTTTGAAGTCTATTTCATCTGATATAAGAATAGCTGTTCCTGCCTTCTTTTCTGGTCCATTTGCTTGTAGGATTGTTTACCAACCTTTTACTTTCAGTCTGTGTTTATCTTTTGTAGTTAAATGTGTTGTTTCCTGGAGATGGCAGAAGGTTGGATTTTGTTGTTGTTGTTTTTTTAATCCAGTCTGCTGCTGTGTCTTTTTATTGATGAGTTTGGACCACTTACATTTAGAGTTATTAGTACATTGGTGTTTTTATTTGCCATTTTGTGATTATATCCCTTGCTTTATACTTTTATTCCTTTTCATTCCTCTGTTGATTTTGGCTTTAGGACTTCTTGTAGTAATTTTTTTGGGGGGTCAGTAGTAATGAATTTCTAGAGATTCTGTTTGTCTGAGAAGGTCCTTATTTTTTCTTCCTAGAGGAAGGGGAGAGCATTATGGAGTAAAGTATTCTTGGTTGGCATTTGTTAACTTGGAGTTTGTTAAATATGTTACTCCATTCTCTTCTTCTGTAGTGTTTCTTTGGAGAAGTCTGATGTCAGCCTGATTGGTTTTCCTTTTTAAGATACCTGTTTCTTCCCCCTCGTCAGCTTCATTATTTTTTCCTTGCTGTGGACTATTGGAAGCTTTACTATTATGTGTCTTGCTGTAGTTTTCCTTTCATTGTGGTAATTTGGTGGTGTTCTAGCTTCCTGTATGTCTGTTTTCATCTCCTTCATGCTTGGAAAGTTCTCTTCTGTTATCTTCTTGAATAGTTTCTTGGTGCCTTGGTCTCTCTCCTCACCTTCTGGGATTCCTGTAGCTCTTCTATTTCCTTTCCTCATGGTGTCAGATAGTTCTCAAAGTATTTCTTCATTCTTTTTCCTTCGTATTTCTCTTTCCTTTTCTTTCTTGATTCTTTTTATATCTTTATCTTCAAGAGTACTGATCTGTTCTTCCATTTCATCAATTCTGTTTTTGTTGCTTTTCCCAGTATTCTTTAGCTCCTTATCTTTATTTATATTTATCTTTTTTTTATTCTTTAGCTCATTATCTTTTAATCTCCTGTGTTTCCTTCATTTTCTTCTCTAAGAACTCAATATTCTTCAGTTCATTATTTATATTTCTCATATCATTCTTTTCCTTTTTGTCTTCTTTATGTTTTGTTTTGTTTTTTAATAATGACGATTTTAAATTTTCTGTCAGGTGGAGAAGTTCTTCCATGTCATAGTTGTTGATTTCCAGTGGCTGATTTTCATTTTCTGTTGTATCCTTTCCCTGAGACCTTGGTTATTTGAATTTTTCCTTTTCCCTGTTGTTTTTTTCTAATTTGTTCCATGTATTGGGCCACTGTGCTGCTGATAATGTTGGGCATCTCTTTGGGGTGCTCCTTCTGGGATGTTGGGAACTGGTGGCCAGACCAAGTCCAGCACTGTTAATGCCAGACTCCACAAAGGCAGTGATGTTGTGGATATGTTGATAGGCGCTGTCCCTAAAGTTCCCCTCCCTCTGTATTTACTCAGTTCCAGAAAGGGATCGTATAGTCCCTGGCTTCCAATAGCCACACTGGCAGGCCCACACTTTCCTGGAACCACAGTTCACCTTGATGGCAGAGCCCTTCCTCTCTCAGTTCCAAAAGAGAGGAACAGGGCCTCCAGCAGCCTTGCTCAGGCCTGTGCTCTGCTGCTCACCTTTATTTGTGGAGCCTTCCCTCTCTCTGCTCCATTCCAAAAGTGGATCACTGGGTTGTTGGCTTCTGACAGTGGCACACTGGCAGCACTTTCCTGGTGCCCACAGTTACCTTAATGGCGGCACCCTCTCTGTCTCTACTCAGTTTCAAAAGGGGAGCATGTGCTTTCCTGCCACCTTAGTTTGCGGAGGCCCCCCCCCCCTTTCTCTTCTCAGTTCCAGAAGGGGCTCGTGGGGTCCCTTGCTTCCAACAATGGTGCAGGGGCCACGTTTTCCTGGTGCCCACAGTTCACCTTGATGGCAGAGACCTCCCTGTTTCTCCCATTATTTCTTTATATATGTTTTCCGTTACTTTTCTTAGTATTTCCACTCCAGTATTTCCATTATTCTTATACCTTTTCATTAGCAGTCAGATAATTCTCAAAGTGTTTCTTTTTATTTTTACTTTGTTTCTCTTTCTTCTGCCCAGATTCTTTGGACTTCTGCCTCTTCAATTGTAGTGACTTACTCTTTCACTGATTCTGTTTTATTGGTCTGATTTTATCAACACCTGTATTTCTCTTTTAAAATCCTGAAATACCATTTATATTTTATTTAGAGTTTTATTTTCTTCAATTCATTAATTTTATTTCTATGGCATTCGTTTTTCTGAATTTTCTTGGCATTCTTCCATTTCTTTGAATTTCTTTATAATTGCATTTCTAATCTCTGCATCTTACAGGGAGAACATAGCTTCCATGTCTGCCTTGGACAGCTGATGAAGTTCTCAGCTATTAATGAAGACTTGGAGTCTAAATGAATTTCCAGTAGGGGGAGGCTGGGGAGACTGCCTGAGAGAGCAACCCTGTCTTTCACTCTCCCAGCCCAAGCTTTTATTAAAGATATGAACAAGCAATAAGAAAATAGCACACAATGGTGTTTATGCTTATACAAATTAATACTTTGTGTGCTGGTGCCCTTTAAATTTACCAGCCCTTGGGGCCGGCCATTTTCTGTGCCACCGCATGAATGGTATAAGCATTCAATAAAACACACACAACTCCTGAATTACTCGATATTAAAAAACCTGTAATATCTCTCATAAAACACCTTACACTTTCACCAAAACAATGTGTAAAGCTTCTAGACTGAGTACGATCAAAGAAATAGCTCCTAATAGTTCCAAATAAATCCACCGTGGCGTGAAAAACCAGAGGCTAGATGAACACATATTAATACGTGAGCGACCACTTGATACTGGTGACAAAAACACATACTAATACGTGAGCAGACCACAAAGTGTTAAATAAGTTACTGCTGGAATAAGTGTTCGTAGTTAATAGGGAACATATGTACAGGCCACTAGGTCCTCAGAGAATAGGAATCAATTCTAAGAAGTTCTGTCCACAGAACTTCGGACCCGGAACTCAGTGTGCAAAGAAAACAGGTACTCAGAAAACTCTGGTTCCCTTTAGGGCAGCAGGCTGCCAATATATCCCCCTTTTTGTTTTTGTAGCAGAGTAAGTATAACTGGTTTTGGCACAGCTTTTTCACCCAAACAAATAATAGAATCTTTTAATTGCTGTGTTTTGCCTAAGATTTCATGGTCAACATGGATTTGGGCTTTCCAAGTTTCTGTAAAATTTTTTTGAAAGTTTTGTAGGTACTCAGAGGTTTGTACCTGTTCATGCAGGGCAACAGCAGCAGTAGCTGCGGTAGTGATGATAATGTCTAGGATAACAATGCCTGTAATCAACCACCATATGAATCTTTTGCTGTGGTGTTTTAAGTGATGCAGCAACACCTGCATGAATGATAAAAGGGGTCTCCTGCCACGGTTCCTGGAGTTCAGCTGGAATCCAAGTGGCTACTGGCTGTTTCAGTATAAAGAATGTGATATTTGGATTAGATTTCCAGTTTGCCTGCTTAATGCATTGTTTCAGATTATAATCACTACAAATAACATGATACTTAGAATAGGATGCACTATAACTAACATGAACATTTCCTGATAACAAAACATATGGATCAAGCACGCAGGCAAAAACAAAAATTTCCTTTTGGAAATTTTGGAAGGTAATGTTCATACAAGTATGGTTTCCTTTTTCAGCATTATATAAACCATCCTACATATGTAGCGGTGATTGTACCAGATCCAGCTTTCAGATGGAGTCCTGCATAGGCCCATGTCTCAGCCTTTCCTGTTCCCCAAGTTCTTGTGTCAGTTCCTCTCAGTCCCCCCAGAGAGAGCATGACACCAAGCAGCAGCAAGTGTAGGGAGTGTGGAGTCTATCTGGCTATTTCCTGCTGGAAGGGGGTGAAGTAGGGCAGGGCAGTGGTGTTGGAGTGGGTCTGTTCAGGGGTCCGAGTACTCAGTTTGTGGACTGGAGATAATTGGAAGCTGAAGGTTTACAGCTTTTAACCTGCGGGAGATAAAACTAACCAAGAGGTTTAGAATACACAGGCCAAGAGAAGGGCAAGCAGGAGTATGGCAAGAAGTCCAAGCAAGGGCAAAAAGAAGCCATGAATCTGGATATAAGGGAATACAAAAAAAAAGGATCCTTCAGGTCCAAGACTGAAAAGAACTTTGTATCTCCTGGCATCTGGGACAGCAAAGTATAAGGATTTGGCACTACAGTGTGTAGGGGAATCATAGCCTGGTTAATTTGTCTTCAGTCTTGAACTAGACACCAAGCCATTTGGCATTTTACCCCCAAGGTAGGAGAGTTGCTCGGGCTCGAGCAGGGAACTGGCAGACCCTGGTGTTGTAAAGTGTTGATGATGCCAGAAGGACCTGTTCTTGCTTCTGAGCTCAGTGAATATTATTTTTGACAGGGAGATGGTACTCTGGTT
The DNA here is from genome assembly GCA_004024925.1 of Scalopus aquaticus. Classification (NCBI taxonomy): domain Eukaryota; kingdom Metazoa; phylum Chordata; class Mammalia; order Eulipotyphla; family Talpidae; genus Scalopus; species Scalopus aquaticus. Next base: position 31,611 of record PVIJ01011228.1, on the reverse strand, counting down.
TTAACTTCATTTCAATGGGAGTGCTGGAAACTGCACTCCTCACCTGTGACCTGTCAGACCAGACTGATGGGTCAATTTCCACAATTAGAGGCAAAATAAGGGGGCAAAAGGTAGTGGTCCACTGTTCTGGCTGGTGAACATAAAGTGAATCACCCACCTTGGCTAAGATATCTCAGCCTAGAATTGGGGTTGGTCATTCAGGGATCACCAGGAAGGCATGCAAAAAATGAAAGGACTCCCAGAGGCACCCCAAAGCGGGGGTAAAATATGTAGTAATAGTTTTTCTGGCTACCCTCTTAACTGCCACCCCAATAAATGTTAACAGTAAGGAACAAGATGGGAGGACAGAGTATGTGACCCCAGTATCCAGCAGAAAATCTACTCAGTGGCCCTCTACCTCAAGGTGGACCCTGTGCTCTGATGATGAAATAGGGCAGGGGCCATAAGAACCTCTGGGTCCCGTTAGAGTTTGGAGTGGACTGCCCTGGTTTCTGCAACCGAGGACAGTCCTTGCTCCAGTGAGTACCCTGACAGTTGCCCATCTCTTGGCTGGGACACTGTCTTTGGAAATGCCATGTACGGCCACAGTGAAAGCACCTTGCCTTCTCCCGTGAAGCCATCCCTGAAATTCTAAGAGCAGCCACCAGAGCCTCTGCTTTAATATGGGTCTTTTGGGTCTTTTCCTTTGACTTCTCCTGATCCCTATTGTAAAAGACTTGGGTGTCAATAGTCAGGAGATTTTCCAATGATAACTAAGGACTTACAGCCAATTTTTGTAATTTTCTCCTCATATCAGGGGCTGCCTGTGGCATAAATTTATCTTTTAGTAAAGTTCGGCCCTCGTAGAACTCTGAGTCTACATTTGTATATTTTTGCAGTGCCTCCTTGAGTCGATCCAAGTAGATTATAGGATTCATCTTTTTTTGAGTGACTTTGGAAACCTTAGTATAGTTAAGAGACTTTTGTTTGGCTGTCTCTAAACCCCATGTATTTCACAAAGTGAATTTGCAAGAACATTTGAATTTTATCATTAAAGTTTCAGCCTGGATCTACCAAGGGAACTCCCTGGGCTTCTGGAATATATGCAAGAAAGACCAATCTGGTTTCCTAGGTTCAGGCAAGCTCTGTCAGGCTCTATGTGCTACTAAAGTGACCTGTTGGCATGTCTGCTGTCATAGAATTTGTTGGTTTAAATCCAACCATGCACCTGCCTGTAAGTTGTTCAAAAGAAACATTGATGTTATTTTGCTTATTAATCCTGGCTTGTTCTAGTGTACTTTTCCCATTTTTGTCTTAGTCTAGATAAAATTTTTATATTTCTTTCAAAGAACCACCTTTTGGTTTCATTGATATTTTGACCTGTCTTTATATTACTTCTATTTCATTTATTTCTAATATATATTTTTTATTTCCTTCTCTCTTTCTTTAATTTGTTCTTATTTTCTAGATTTTAGTGTATTAATTTACACTGGTCAACAAATTTTTACAAAGGTCATGTTACTGAAATAAAATTAGTCATTTCCCATCAATTTGTATGTGCTCAACACGAATATGACAGTCAAATTCTAATTTGAGCTCTAGTTTTTTTCTGTAATCTGCAAAAAATTGATGTTTACATCACAAGATGCATGCCAATATTAATAGGCCTACAGTTAATACCTGTGAAAAATCAAGTTCTAGACAACTACTTAGATTTCTTCACTTGTCTCTTGTACAGCTGTTCAAGAGCATCTCTGGGGAGTGTCCAGCAGTAGTCAGCCAGCATTGTAGTGGACCATTTTCCCTGGTATCTTTGTTCCATTGGTGCGATATCTTGATGAAACCGTTCACCATGTTCATCACTAACCACACCACAGTTTTCAGGGAAGAAATGCAGATGGGAATGAAGGAAGTTGATCTTTAGAGACATATTGCAGCCAAGTTTCTGATACTGCATCAGCATGTCTTCTACTAGTTCCTTGTAGTTTTCTGCCCTAACATTCCCAAGAAGGTTTGTAGATACTAGGCAAAAAGCATTCCCTACTTGTTTCGCATCACCCTGCAGCAAGTTGTTGAACTGGTCATCTTTGTAGAGCTCTCGAATCGGAGGACCCACAAAAACTCCCTCTTTAATCTTTGCTTTGCTGAGTCGAGGAAATTTTTCATGCAGGTATCAGAAAATTGGCGAGGTCCAGTCCGTGGCTTTCATGAAATTCTTCATCAAACCTAAACCTAGTTTGATGTGACAGCGTGGTAGCAGGATTTTGTGAGCCTCAACCAGAGCTGGGTGCTGGATATTCTTCTCTCCTACTGCTACATTTTGTCTGTGAGTCCATTCCTTCCACAAGTAGTGCAATTCACTTGCTTGGCTATCCCACTCACATAAGAAACACATGTACTTTGTATATCCCTGCTGCAGTCCCATTAAAAGGGCAACTAGCTTCTAATCACCACAACGTGCCAGCTGTACTTGTTATACTCAATGGAATTCAGTAGCTGCTTTAAGTTATATGTCTCTTTCATGTGGATGGCATGCACTACTGGAATAGTTGAAGACGGTTTCCATTGTGCAAAAGCAACACAGCCTTAAAACTCAGTTTCGAAGAGTCCAGAAATAGTCTCCATTCTTGTGGGTCATGAGTGATTTCTAAGGCATTTATGAGGCCCTCCATATCAGAACAGAATACCAGAGTACTTTTCTTTCTGAAGAAAGGCTCCAACTGCTGGTGGCGCTTTTGATAGAAAGTAATTGTGACATCTTCTTCTAGAAGATTCCATTGTTGGAGTCTTGATCCTAGCAATTCTGCCTTGTTCTTGGATAAGTCCAAATCACAAACCAGGTGGTCATTTAGTTTTTCCTGTGTTAGTCTGTGTGGAGTTGATGATGCACCACAGTGAATATCTGGATCACTGCATGCTGATGGAACAGAAGAAAAGGTCGGCTCACCCTTGTCCTCATCAGTTGAATCAAGAGAATATTCTGCTGGAGGTTCTGGAATAGGAAGTCCCTTACCATGTGGAAATGCAGACAAAGTCTGAAATATTTTCATTGCTCATCCTTTCCAACAGGGCGTTCTATAGTACACTGCTGACGTCAGCTTACTTCAGCAGCCGCCTGGCAGCAGTATTGCATTGCATCAGAAAATGATGCAATCAACTCTGGATGATTGTGCATGATGGTATTATGCAATGTGATGCAATATTTCATCATTCTAGGCTAATTTAGGATGTTGTTGCAGTCCTATTGGACAAATTTACATGGTGAAACGTATAAAATGAATTATATGAAATATCTTCAAACCGATAGTTAATAAAAAAATTTCAGGGTTATATTCATGTTCAGCACACCAAAGTACTACAGATTAGGGCCTTTTTATGTCAGTAACGATCTCAATGTTGACCAGTGTAATTGTCATATAATTTGGTGCTCCTTCATTTTGGGAGTATATGTTGATGAGGGTTATATCATCCTGCTGAATTGTCCCTTTTATCATGACATAGTGACCATCTATGTCTCTTTTTACCTTCTTAGTTTGCAGTCTATTTCATCTAAGTATAGCTGTCCATGCCTCCTTTTTTGGTCCATTTGTTGGATTGTTTTCTAGCTTTTTACTTTCAATCTGTGTTTATATTTTGTAGCTAAATAGGTTTCCTGTAGACAGCAGAAGGTTGGGTTCAGTTTTTTGATCCATCTTGCTACTCTGTGCCTTTTTATTGATGAGTTAGTCCATTTACATTTAGAGTTAATTTTGATATATTGGCATTTATATTTGCCATTATGTTTGTCTTTTTGTGGTTTTATTCGTCATCTTATTTTGATCTTCTTTTTCATTCCTCTGTCGGTTTTGGCTTTAGAACTTCTTGTAGTATATTTTGGAGTGGATATTAGTCATGACGAATTTCTGGAGTCTCTGTTTGTCTGGGAATGTCTTTATCCTTTCTTCATAGAGGTAGGAGAGCTTTGCGGGGTAATGTATTCTTGGTTTGCATTTATTGTCTTGGAGTTTGTTAAATTTGTCCCTCCATTCTCTTGCCCGTAGCATTTCTTCAGAGAAGTCTGATGTCATCCTGATTGGTTTTCCTCTATAAGTTATTTGTTTCCTCCCCCTTGTCAGCTCAGTATTTTTTCCTTATCCTGTACTTATGTTTTATTATTATGTACCTAGGTCTAGTTTTTCTAACTTTGTGGTTTTGGAGTTCCTCTTGCTTCTTGTATGTCTGATTTCATACTTGGGAAGTTTTCTTCTATCACCTCCTTACATAGTTTCTCTGCTCCTTGGACCCTCTCCTCTCCTTCTGGGATTCCTATAACTCTTATATTTCCTTTCCTCATGGTGTCAGATAGTTTTCAAATTGTTTCTTCATTCTTTTCCCTTCATGCTTCTATTTCTTTTTCCTTTTTGGTTCTTTTAATATCTGTATCTTCGAGATTACTAATTTGCTCGTCCATTTCATCGATTCTGTCTTCATTGCTTTTCCCAGAATTCTTTAGTTCTCCCATTAAATTCTTATTCTCCTTCTTTAGGGCCTCAATTTCATTCTAGAGTTCGTTCATTTCATTCTTTTCCTTAATCATGATGATTTTAAATTCTCTATCAGAGAGGCAGAATCTTCCATGTTGTTGTTGTTAAGGTCTGGTGCTTGATTTTCTTTTTGTGATGTGTCCTTCCCCTGAGGGCTTGCTTGGTTATTTGTATTTTTCTTTCTCCCTGTTTGTTTTCTGATTTGTTGTGTTGGGAAATTGTGACACTGGTACTGGCAGACATCTCTTTGGGGTGCTCCTTTTTGCATGTCGGGGGCTGGTGGTCTAACTGATTTCGGCCCTGTTAGGCCAAACCACCACTGGCTAGTGATGCTAAGGATATGTTGATGGACATTGTCCCTAGAGAGCTCCCTCTGTTTTAACTTGAAAGGTCCAGAAGATGGTTGTGTGGTCCTGGACTTCCAGCAGTGGCATAGGGGCTGTGCTTTCCCAGTGATCATGATGGTTGGTGATCATGATGGTTGGTTGGTGATGGTGATGGTTGGCTGGCTACTTCCCAGAGCCAGTAATGGCAATGGTGATGGAGGCAGTGGTGTAGGTAGGTGGCCCCAGTGCGGGCTATAGTTAGGTCTGAAAACCCCAAGCCAGAGGCCTGGGGGCTTAACTTGCTCCATGAAGGCTATCCTCCTGGCCTCATGCTCTCTCAGTTGGAGTGAGTGATGTACAATGGTCCTTTCCCCTAGGGCACCTGAGAGTCTGCTTCCCCGAGCAAGCCTGGGGGCCCAGCTAGAGATGGTGGCAGTAGTGTGTGGAGGCAGTCGATCAGTCCAGACTCCCCTCAGGTCCCTAAAGCCCCAGGCCAGGGGCCTGGGGGCTTAATTTGCTTCCTTCAGGCGGGCTAATCTCCTGGCCTGACACTCACCCTCTCAGTTGGAGTGTGTAAGGTACGATGGTCCCTTCCCCTAGGGGGCCTGGGATTCTGCTTCCCTGAGCAAGCAGGGGGGCCCAGCTGGAGATGGCGGCAGTGGTGTGTAGGCCTAATTAGTTCATTTTTAAACTAGATTGTCTTTTTGTTCAGTTTAAAAGGTATTTATACAGAATCTCCCTGGTGACTCAGTGCTATCAAGCTATCACTGGCCACTGTGGCATGAGTTTGATCACTATCAGGGAGCTGACCCAGATGACATGGCAGACTTCTCCTATCTCACCAGCTGCTCTCCTCAGCAGTGTATTTCTTTAGATCTGCCTGTTCTGCTCCCCACTGCGTCTCTGGTGAATCCTCTCACACCCCCCAACTCTGGTTAAGCCCCAGTTCTTGTATGCATAAATAAATAAAAATAAATCTTAAAAAAAACAAATAAATAAAACTTATTTATACATTATTGTTAGTTAGGGGTTAGTGGTTAACAGGCAGGGTTCAGGGGTTAGTTAAGGTTTGGGGTTGAGGCTGGGTTAGATTTCAAGAGGCAAGGAATAGAGAATAATAGTCAGGTTTAGGGTTAGTGGTTAGGGTAAGGGTTGAGGTTTAGAGTTTAAGATTGAAGGTTAGTGATCATTAGTATTTATGGCCTTCTCCATCTCTCTGAGGCTTCCAGGAGAGACAGGACTTAATCGGATTCACCTATCTGTCAGAGGTTGAGCTGGTCCATTCATTTTGTGTCTCCTAGTCCTGGATATAATAGAAGAACAAAATATCTGCTCTTGCTACTGATTGTTTCAAATCCAACTCGATCTCAGTATGGTGGTGTGGGGACCTCAGATATCATTCAGAGTTTTCTCCTCTCCTCCCAGCTATGAAGGATGGTGCTACCCCCACTCTGTTTGGGCAACCCCATGTTCCAGCACATCCCTGACATATGACAACACTTAGTAGATATATATGGTTGTAGACAGGACTAGGTACAATGACTTGCCAGTCCCCTCTTGAGTGCTATTGGGGCCTCTCTTGAACTAGCTAGTTCTTTCATCCCCCATGAATTGGAAGCAGTAGACAGGTCTCAGATATGACATCTCTTGACATATGTCTATATAAGCAGGTATCCATGACTAGCCTGAGCCATGTCAAGCTTCCATAGTCAGTTACTAAGCAGAGAGTTCTGCCAGGCAATTGAACAGTTAACTGGGCAGCATAGACAAATCCGCGGGTTTTTTCAATTCCCGATATCCATGGGTTTGAGACAAAATCCCTTCCCTCACAATATCTTAGCCAGACAACAGAAGTTGTAACCTTGCAGATGTAACCTGGGCCACAATAGCCATACAGAAACTATGGCTTTCCATCCTTTGGTCTTCTGGTTGTAACAAATCCTTGCCATTCATACATGTTAAGAGTCAAAGATAGGAAGATGGCTCCATTTGCAAATGGGCAGTTTCTCACTGAGACCACACTTTAGTAGTGTGTCTATTCCCTTGTAATCAAAACAAGTTCCAACTGACACAGCAGAATCAATAATTTCTAAAATTCCCTCCAGAACAGTGTCCTTACCAGTTTGGGGCTATGAAGACACTGGGTGGGGTCAGATCTTGGGGAGCTGCTGAACAGTTCAGTGTCTTCCCTTCCCTATCCAGGCATATGAAAACTTAGAACAATGAGAGGAGAACCATTAAGAGGACAAGGATCTTGGCTAGCTAATTGATCTGCTTATATTTTCCTTATCTATTTTTTAATAATATATATTTTGATTGTTATTTATATCATTTACATTTTGTATTCCACTTGGGTATATTTTCCTTATCTTAAGGTCCATTTTATTAATGTGCATTTTTACTAGGAAATAACCCCTTCCCTTTAGGTTTAGTTTGATGTAATAGGTCTCCCTTATTTGACTTCTAATTTCCCCTGTCTATTTTTCTAATAATTGTTACAATTAATGAACAAATATTGACATATTAGTATTAAATAAAATCCATATTCATTCAGATTTCCATGGTTTTATCTTGTTGCAAGATTGCATCCAGGGGCCTCCTTGGTGGCGCAGAGGTTAAGCGCTGCACTGTGGAGCTGTCGGCAGCAGCGATGCGAGTTCGATACCCAGCCGGGGAGAATCCCACATGGTGCAGCAGACCTCTCCTGCCTCACCCGCTGCTCCCCTCAGCAGTGTATTTCTGATCTGTCTGTTCTGCTCCCTACTCTGTCTCTGGTGAAACCTCTCGCCGCCCCACACCTCTGGCTTGTACCCCAGCTTGTATGTATAAATAAATAAATCTTTAAAAAAAAAAAAGATTGCATCCAGTCACCACATACCATTTAGTCATATTTCTTTAAGGCTCTTCTTAGCTTTGACAATTTCTCAGACTTGCTTTGTTTTGATGGCTTTGACAGTGTTGAGCCTCCTCAGTACAGGTCATATATTTTGTGTGTTGTTTGGCATTGGAATTTACTTAGTGATTTTTTTTTCGTAATTAGATTGTGGGTTTATAATTAGATCATGGAAATAAAGTGATTTATCTTATGTTAATGTTTGCTTTGATCATCTGGCTGAAGTAGAGTTTGTCTAGTAAGCCCAACGTGAAGTTACTTTTTCCCCATGTCTATACCATATGCCTTCTTAGGAGGAAAAGTGACTATGAGGAGCCTGCTTTCAGGAAGAGGCTCCTTGATGGATGACTGAATCAATTATTTGGAATTCTTCTGCATAGTAGATTCATACTCAACCCCATTAAAAAAAAATCTATGCAGTGACTTATTTTTATCAGGGTGGATATCACCTAGATAGTTATTTTAGGGTTTTCATTATAATCCAGAACTTCTATATTTTGCTGCTCAGTTCATTACTGCTTTGACTATTGGGAGTTCCTTCCTTTGGTTCCTGTATTCCTTTGATGTAATTCCATCTTTCGTAGTTTTTTCTTGGTATTTCCTTCATTGTGATTGTTCAAGATTATCTTAGATCATTTATTTACTGTCTCAGTCCTATCTTCAGCCATCTTCTCAAAGGGGCTCATTCTTTTCATGAAAGTAGTATTTAAAAAATATAAATCTGGGAGCTAAATGTATACATCTGACAATGAAAGAAAATATATATGTGTGCTTCAATCTATGTATATATACCTAAATATAAAGGCTTCTATATGGAATTGTTTGTACCCATATTAAAGTAAAGATTAGTCTGTACTGTTTTCTCTAACCTGAACCATTATTGCATAAATGTTGTAACTGTCTTACTTATCTGTAACCTCCCCTGGCTCCTAACATCTGCCATTTATTTAACTCACTGTTTCATTCCAGATTACAGATACAGTGGTAGTTATAATCCCCATGGGAAAGAACTTTATATAATATAGTCCATTACTTATGTGCAGTACATGTGCTTTTAGTCTACAGATTCCATTCATTTTAAAAGTTACTTAGATCAGCACCTTTTGTCCTGCCACCTACAATGAGTTTTTCCTCAATAGTCTAATACAGTTAGCATCTATGTCAAATTCTATATTCCATCCTGTGATACCACACATCACAAATAACATAATCAGATTTTGAAAATTGAGTAGTGGCAGGTATCCATTAGTAAAGTAACATATGAGGCACTTCAACTCCCTATACCCTGTGATTTGTTTACCATCTCTGTAGTCTTTCTTTTCTAGAATGTTATATAAATGGACCTTTTAGACTATATTCTTTCACTTAGCAATGCACATATAAGATTCATTTATGTCTTTGCATGGGTTGATGGTTTATTTCTTTCAACTGGACAATAATATTCCTTTGCATGTGTAGGGGAATAAAAATAATTTCCCTCTACTTTTCTAGATTTTTGGCTGAGACCTCCCTTGTAATGAAACAGAATAATAGGAGAAATATAAATGAAAGTTTAATAGTACATATACTTACTATAAACTTAGGGGATACCAAGACACTGAGTAACTCCTCAAAATGATCCAAGCCATCACCTTAAATAACACCTTCAGCTACAAAGATTTCATGTCCAGGGGAGAACAACAAAAGGTGACCAGGTAAAGCACAATAAACTAGGGGTATGGTTGTTTGTAGATTTAAGTTCATGCTTTCTTCATTGATAATAAGTTCTTGAAGTTTAGCATCTTTCTTTTCCAGGTACAAAGAGGGACATACCCTTACAAGTGATGATTTCTCCTACAAAGTTAAATTTTCTTAACACTTTGTGTGCCGGCCATTTTCTGTGCCACTGCATGAATGGTATAAGCATTCAATAAAACACACACAACTCCTGAACTACTGGATATTTAAAAAACTGTAATATCTCTCATAAAACACCTTACACTTTCACCAAAACAATGTATAAAGCTTCTAGACTGAGTACGATCAAAGAAATATCTCCTAATAGTTCCAAATAATCCACTGTGGTGTGAAAAACCACTAGATGAACACATATTAATAAGTGAGTGGACCACAAAGTGTTAACAAAAATAAGCAAAAAAACTATTCAGTTTTCTCCTTTGTTTGCATTTCTTAAAATGAATCAACCCCAAATAATACTTATGCTAAAGAGGTGCATGCATTCTACCTCTGACATTATTTCCTTGGTTTGTCTGCATGTGGACAAGAGCTCTTTTTCATTCTTTACAAAGAACTGAGGTGCAGGCCAGAGGTGCAGGGTGTGTGTGTGTGTGTGTGTGTGTGTGTGTGTGTGTGTGTGTGTGTGAGAGAGAGAGAGAGAGAGAGAGAGAGAGAGAGAGAGAGAGAGAGAGAGAGAGAGAGAGGATTCACCAGAAACAGAATGAGGAGCAAACAGGCAGATTTACTGAATTACACTAAAAGTAGAAGCAGGTGAGACAGGAGAGGTCTGCTGCACTATATGTGGGTTTGCTCCTTGACCGGGAATTCACAGCAGTGTTAGCCCTGGGATTTAACCTGTAGGCCACCAGGGAGGCCCTGGGAGCTCTTTTTCTCAGGACCCATCATAATAATGCCATGGTTGCATGAGGAAAATGTGAGGAAACACCTGTTCTTTGTTGTCTCTGAGGGGGCAGTCTACAGAGTATACAGTAGCGGAAAATTGTATTTTTATTTAATTAATTTTTGTGTGTAGTATCAGATAGTGCTCCAGTTTCATTCTTTTGCATGTGACTGCCCAGTTTTTCCAGAACCATTTATTGAAGAAACTGTTCTTTCCCAATTGTATATTCTTGGTTTTTTTGTCATAAATTAATTGTCCATATACTCGGGGTTATTTTTATACTATTGACTCTGTTCTTTTGGTTTATGTATCCATTGTTTTATACCAATGCCATTCTGTTTTAATTACTATAGTTTTATACTATAGTTTGAAGTCAGAAAGTGTGGTGCCTCCAATTTTGTTCCTTCTCAAATTTGCTTTATTTGGGGTCCTTTTTAGTTCCATATCAATTTTTGTATTGTTTTGAGAACATTAACACCTCTTCCTTTTCTCATGGGAAATGTATTAGATGAATTTGGTATTTATTTGGTAAATTGGGACTTATTGTGAAGCATTGTCACTTGGGGAAAAAAATACAACCCTCTTAAACATAGATATTACAGCAGCATTGGTGTTCTAATATGTGTATAAAACATTTTAAGTGTCTGATATGTAAATTGCTTGTCAATTTTGATATGTATCTGAAACATTGTGATTTATAGTGTTGAAAAAATTTCCTTATCTAGTTGCAGATCTTAATTTTGGGTCTATCAAAGTTTTTTCATCTGCAGAAATTCTTTCTGGAGAAATTAACAGGAGAAAATTCTCAACACATGCTAATTGTCTGAACTTCCCACATAGTATTAAATGAACTATTGAAAATAAACTTGATTTTTGATTAGTTTTTGTTTTAAATGATTCTGTTTAATCTTGTTATATTTTGACTCTAGGTAAAGGTCTTCTCCCTTTAGCTGACTAGGATCTGCAGCAGTTACATTGCATTTTTTGAGCAGGACTAACTTGTATTGGCATTTTCTCTCCTTGGTATCATAAAAAAATAAAGAAGTTCTTATTGTGGTATGTTCTCATGGCAAGATATGTCTATCTTGGCATAATTATATAAGGAATTTTGTTTGTCTTTGTTTAAAGTAGAGAATTGGAAACATGTCATTACACAGCTTTGATTAAAAATTCTCCTGGGAGTTAAGTTTGAGTTGGACCATAAAGAAGTGACCCTGAGGAGGAAAAAAGATCATGCCAGAGTGAAGAGGCTGGGCTCATCACCTCCAGACACAATCAACAAAACAGATACCAAATAAAGCCAGAAAACTGATTAACAGCCTACATATTGGGAGCATCAGCCCAACTGAAAGCAGTAGGACAATCTCTTGGTGAACCCTGTACCTGGTTGGAAATCCCAAACCCAGCACTTTAGGAGCCGAAGGAAAGGGGGCTGGGAGGAGACCCGCCACCATTGCAGGCTCCTGAGAAAATACAAACCTGGAGCCAAAGGAGCAGCAGGGGATCTGCCCCAGTACTAAGAGAGGGAAGGTGCTGCAAAAAGGTGAGTTTCAGATAGATTGTACGTGCAGAGTACCTGGCCACAGATCCTGACTGGACACTGCATGAGTCAAGTGGAAAGGGGGCTGGGAGAAGACCCACTGCCATTGCAGGCTCTGGAGAGAATATAAACCCGGGACCAAAGGAATGACAGGGGGTCCCGCCCGGGTGCAGAAAGAGGGAAGGCCTGTACAAAAGCAAAGTTTAGCCAGACTGTGTGTATGGAGTACCTGGCTGCAGATCCCAGCAGGGCTCTGCCTGAGTCACTTGGAAAGAGGGCTGGGAGCAGACCCACCCATCATTTAAGGCTCAGGAGAGAATACAACCTTGGGTCAAAAGAACAGCAGGGGCTCTGAAAGGAACAGCAAGGGGTCTGGCCCCATTACTGGTTACTGAGAAAGGGAAGGTGGTACTGAGAAAGGGAAAGCACTGCACAAAGGCAAAGTTTAGGAAGTTTGAGTGAGGGGAATACCTGGCCACAGATTCCAACTGGGCACCTTCCGAGTCAAGGAGAAAGGGGGCTGGGAGCAGACCAACCTGCCATTACAGGCTCCTGGAGAGAATACAACCACAGATTTGGCATAATAGGGCTGGTCTCTGCTGACTGCCAGTCTCTGACACTCCAGCAAGAACAAACCAAAGAGATGCCTGCAAGCACAAGCAGCACAGTGTCCCATGCTCAGAACAAATTAGAAAACAAACAAGGAGAAGGAAAAATATAAATAACCAAGCAGGCCCTCAGGGAAAGGACACACTGCAAAAAGAAAACCAGCCCTTATACCCCAACAACAATGACATGGAAGAACTTCTCTGTCTGCCAGATAGAGAATTTAGAATCATCATGATTAAGGAAAAGAATGATGTGAAAAAAATAATTAACAATTGAAGAATGAAATTGATACCCTAAAGAAGGAGAACAAAAGTTTAATGGAGGACTTAAATAACTCTAGGAAAGGCAATGAAAATGGAATTGATGATATGGAAGAACAAATCAGCAATCTCGAAAATACAGATATAAAAAGATCCAGAAAAGAAAAGGAATAGAAGCACAAAGGGAAAGAATGAAGAAACACTTTGAGAACTGTCTGACACCATAAGGAAAGGAAATATAAGAGTTATAGGAATCCCAGAAGGGGAGGAGAGGGACCAAGGAACAGAGAAACTATTCAGGGAGTTAATAGAAGAGAATTTCCAAGTATGAAGATGGAGATGAAAATAGACATACAAGAAGAAAGAAAAACCCCAAATTACCACAAAGAAAGAAAAATTACAGCAAGACACATAATAGTGAAACTCTCCATACTTCAGGATAAAGAAAAAATATTGAAGCTGTCAAGGGGACAGATAACTTATAAAGGAAAACCTATCAGGCTGACATCAGACCTCGCAAAAAAAAAAAAAAAAAAAAAACGCTACAGGAAAGAAGAGAATGGAGGGAAATATTCAACAAATTCCAAGACAACAAATGCCAACCAAGAATACTTTACCCCACAAAGCTCTCCTTCCTCTATGAAGAAAGAATTTGGACCTTCCCAGACAAACAGAAATGCCAGAAATATGTCATGACTAAAAAAATGCCCCCACTCCAAAAAATACTACAAGGAGTCCTAAAGCCAGAACCGACAGAGGAATGAATAAAAAGATGAGAATAAGACAAGGAATAAAATCACAAAAAGAAAAACATAATAGCAAATATAGATGCCAATATATCAATATTATTTCTAAATGTAAACAGACTAAACTCATCAATAATAAGACAGAGTAGCAGGTTGGACCCAAAAACAACCCAACCTTCTGCTGTCTCCGAGAAACACATTTAACCACAAAACATAAACATAGACTGAAAGTAATAAAAGGTTGGAAAACAATTCTACAAGCAAATGGACCAAAAAAAGAAGGCAGGAATGGGTATACTTATATCAGATTAAATAGACCTCAAACTAAAAAAATACAAATAAAAAGATACATAGATAGAACACTACATAATGATTAACAGGTCAATACATCAAGAAGATAATTCACTCATAAACATGTATGCATCAAATGAAGGAGCACCAAAATACACAGGACAATTATTATCACCTCTGATAACAGACTTTAGAGAGAATACATACATAATAGGAGATTTCAACACTGTATTGTCGCCAATGGACAGATCGATGAAACAAAAAATAAGTAAGGACATTAAAGTCCTAAATAAAGACTTAGACCTCATGGGCTTAACAGACATCTATAGGACACTGCACCTGAAAAATTCTGAGTACACATTTTTCTCAAGTGCACACGGATCATTCTCTGGAATAGATCACATATTGGGCCCAAAACAAACATAAACAGATTCATCGAGATCAAAATCATTCCAACTATCTTCTCTGATCATAAAGGTATCAAACTAGAAATAAAACATGAAAAGAAAATAAGGAACCCTCCCTCTGCATGGACATTGAAATCCACACTCATGGAAGACCATTGGATTAATGAGGAGATCAAAGAAGAAATTAAAAAATACTTTGAGTTGAATGATAATGAGGACACCACTTTTCCGGAATGTATGGGACGCAGCAAAAGCAGTTTTGAGAGGAAAGTTCATAGCAATACAGGCTCACTTCAAGAAACAAGAAACAACTCAAAGAAACAACTTAATCTCTCGTCTCAAAGAACTAGAAAAAGAACAACAAAAAAATCCAAAAACCAATAAAGGAAAGGAAATAATAAAAATCAAAGCAGAAATCAAGGAAATAGAAATTTAAAAAACAATCCAAAAAATCAACAAAACAAAAAGTTGGTTCTTTGAAAAAATAAACAAAATAGACATACCTGTAGCCAAACTCACAAAGAAAAGACAGGAGAAAACACAAATAAATAGGTTCATAAAAGAAAAAGGAGAAATTACAACAGACTCAGGAGAAATAAAAAAAAATAATCAGAGACTACTATGAAAATCTATATGAAAACAAGTTCAACAATCTGGAAGCTATGGACAAATTCTTAGAACAACACAATCATTCAAAATTAGATAAAGAAAACACAGAGCACCTAAACAGTTACACTGGTTCAACAGTGAGATCGTTACTGATTTTAAAAGGCCCTAATCTGTAGTATCTTGGTGTGCTGAACATCAATATAGCCCTGAAAATTCTTTATTAGCTCTAGTTTTGAAGATATTTCATATAATTCATTTTATATGTTTCACCATGTGAATTTACCCAGTAGGACTGCAACAACATCCTAAATCAGCCTAGAATAATGTAATATTGCATCACATTACATAATATCATCATGCACACATCCAGAGTTGATTGCATCATTTTCTGATGCAATGCAATACTACCACCAGGCGGTTGCTGAAGTAAGCTGATGTCAGCAGTGCACTATATAAAGCCCTGTCGGAAAGGTTGAGCATTGAAAATATTTCAGATTTGTGCTAAACAGTTTAAGCTACTGTTAGCACTGCTATTATTTTATCCATTTAGGCACAATATAGAACAGTAATGCCTCAAAAGTGCCTTAATAGCGTGGACAATTTCTGCTCTATTTGTGGGGAAGTGACATTTGCCAACCAGAAGAAAAGTACCATTTCTCAAGTGAAGAAGACATCATCTTTACTAAGGATGAAAGGTTGGTGACCAAGACAAGCCTTGGTCCATGCATATATGCTGCACTACATCAACAACACAGCTTTCACAGTGGTTTCATGGCAAAAGGCCATCAATGCCATTTGCAGTCTCCATGGTGTGGAGAAAGCCAAGCAACCACATAAAAGACTGTTCCTTCTGCTTGGTTCCTCCTCTTTCCAGCAGAATAACAAAGCAAAAAAATTTGAGAATAGTCTACCCAAACATTTCATCTGCATTGAGACCAGTGCCACATGGTAAAGGACTTCCTATTCCAGAACCTCCAGTGGAATATTCTCTTGATCCATCTGATGAGGCAAAGGGTGAGCCGACCTTTTCTTCTCCTGTTCCATCAGCATGCAGTGATCCAGATTTTCACTGTGGTGCATCATCAACCCCACACAGTCTACACAGGAAGAACTAAATGGACCTGGTTTGTGATTTGCGCTTATCCAAGAATAAGGCAGAATTGCTAGGATCAAGACTCCAACAATGGAATCTTCTAGAAGATGTCACAATTACTTTCTATCAAAAGCGACACCAGCAGTTGGAGCCTTTCTTCAGAAAGGAAAGTACTCTGGTATTCTGTTCTGATATTGAGGGCCTCATAAATGCCTTAGAAATCACTCATGACCCACAAGAATGGAGACTATTTCTAGACTCTTTGAAACTGAGTCTAAGGACTGTGCTTTTGCACAATGGAAACCGTCTTCCATCTATTTTATTCCTGCACAGCTGTACAAGTGACAAGCGAAGAAATATAAGTAGTCTGTGACTTGATTTTTTTACGATATTAAACATAGGCTTATTACTATTGGCATGCATTTTGTAATGTAAACATCAATTTATTACAGATAACAAAATAAATTAGTGCCAAAATTAGAATTTGACGGTCATATTCGTGTTGAGCACATAAATACTGATAGGAAATAACTAATTTTATTTCAGTAATATGACTTTTGTAAAAATGTGTTAATCAGTGTTACAAGCTCTGAAATGGAAACAGTAACCAAAAACTCCCCAACAACAAAACCCCGGGACCAGACTGATTAAAAAATGAATTGTACTAAACATTCATAAATGAGCTAGTACCTATCTTACACAAACTCTTTTAAAAAACCAAGAAGTAAGGAATACTACCAAATACATTCTACGAAGCCATTACCCTAATATCAAAACCAAACAAAGACAATGCAAAAAAAGAAAATTACAGGCCAATCTCTCTAATGAACACTGATGCAAAAATCCTTAATAATATTTTAGCTAATAGAATCCAACAATGCATCAAAAAATAATTCACCATGACCAAGTGGGATTTATCCCAGGAGCAGAGGATGGTTCAAAATCAGAAAATCAATAAATGTAATACATCCATCAACAACAACATAAAAACATAAAACCATATGATCATATCAACAGATGTGAGAAACCATTCAACAAAGTCCAAGATCCATTTATGATGAAAGTCCTCAAAATTCTAGGGATAGAAGGAACATTCCTCAACATAATAAAGGCCATAGATGATAAACCCACAGCCAATATCATTCTCAATGGTGAAAAACTGAAAGTCTTTCTCCTGAAATCTGGAACAAGACAAGGTTGTCCACTGTCACTACTGCTTTGCAATATAATGCTGGAAGTCCTAGCCAGAGCAATAAGGGAGAAAAGCATACAAGAAATCCAAATAGGAAAAGAAGAAGTAAAGCTATCACTATTTGCAGATGATATGATAATATACATAGAGAACCTGAAAAATTCCACATAAAAACTAAATAAGCAATCAATTTAGTAAAGTAGAGGGATGCAAAATTGACACACAAAAATCAGTAGCTTTGCTATATGCAAACACCCAATCCGAAGAAGAGGAAATCAAGAAAACCACTCCTTTCACAATCAAAACAAACAAACAAGCAAAATCAAATACCTGGGAATAAACCTAGCAAAAGAGTTAAAGGACCTATACAAAGAAAACTATAAAACACTATTAAAAGAAATAGAGGAAGACACAAAGAAATGGAAAAACATCCCCTACTCATGGATTGGAATAATTGATATTATCAAAATGGCCATACTACCTAAAGCAATTTACAGATTCAACACTATTACAATAAAAATCTCAATGACATTCTTCAAAGAGATAGAATGAATACTGATGAAGTTCATATGGAACCACAAAATACTTGAATAGTCAAAGCCCTCCTCACCAACAGAAGGAGAATGGAGGTATCACCCTCCCAGACTTTGAACTATACTACAAAGCCATAATAATTAAAACTTCATGGTACTGGAACAAAAATAGACACACAGACCAATGGAATCGAATAGAAAACCCAGTAATCAACCCACATATATATGGGCAGCTAATCTTTAATAAAGGTGCAAAGAACATGCAATGGAACAAGGACAGTTTGTTAAACAAATGGTGCTGGGAAAACTGGATGACAACATGCAGAAAAATGAAGCTAGACTACTTCCTCATGCCATGCACGAAAACTGATTCGAAATGGATAAGAGACTTGGACATAAGACCCAAAACCATAAAATATATAGAAGAAAACATAGGAAAAACACTACATGACATACATCTTAGTAACATTTTTAAAGCTATATCCACCAAAGCAAAGACAGTGAAGGAAAAGTTATACAGCTGGCACTACATCAAACTAAAAAGCTTCTGTACAGCAAAAGAGACATTCACTAAAACAAATAGCCCACTGAAGGGGAGAAAATATTTGCACTCCATACAACAGACAAGGGTCTGATCACAAAAATCTACAAAGAACTCACATAACTCACCAAAAACAAAGCAAAAATTCCAATCAAAAAATGGGCAGAAGAACTTAAAAAACACTTCTCCAAAGAAGAAATGCAAATGGCAAACAGGCCTATGAAAAAAATGTTCAACATCTCTTATAATCAGGAAAATGCAAATAAACACCACAATGAGATACCACCTTACACCAACAAGAATGGTACACATTAAAAGAGAAAACAACAAATGTTGGTGAGGATGTGGAGAAAAAGGAATGCTCCTACACTCTTGGTGGGACTGCAAACTGGTCCAACCTTTATGGAAAGTGTTATGGCAGTTTCTTAAACAACTAAAAACGGAGCTTCCATACAACCTAGCAATTCCACTCCTAGGAATATACCCAAACATTAATCCAAAAGGTCACATGCACACCTATGTTTATTGCAGCACTATTTACAATAGCTAAAACATTGAAACAACCCAAATGCCCCCAAATTGATGACTGGATCAAGAAAATTTGGTACATGTATACAATGGAGTACTATTCAGCAATCAAAAATGATAAAATACCGCAATTCTCAACAACATGGATGAAGCCTGCTACTTTACTGGTAGAGGTCTAGACACCTCCAACAAAGGTGGGGAAATTTCTTCCATTGGCAGAACGGAAAACCCTGGAGATAAATCCTTAGGAAATTCCAGTAGAGGAAATTTCAGGTGGGGTCTGGTAAGTCCATGGCCTTTATCCTAAATCCTGCACAGACTGATACTAACAGCTTTATGTAATGCTAAGAGCTATGGAATTCTAAGAGCTTCTTTATGGAATTCTAAGAGCTTTATGGAATGTCCAACAAAGCCAAAAAAATTGCATGTTTATTTTGCCCTGTGAATTTATGCAAAAATAGGTAAAATGGTTTGGAAATAGACTTGGTTTACAAAAATTATTTGCTCTACTATTGGACAAGATTAGGATCAAGATGGAGAGGAAACGATACTAATTTTTTTCAAACTTCATGAGATGAATGATGTATGTTTTTTGTTCCAGATTGTGGTCTCTTCTGGAGACTGTCCCATGTGCTCTTGAGAAAAATGTATATTCTGATATTGGGGGTATTTAATACTGTATATGTCTATGAGCTCCAAGAGGTCTAATTCTCTATTTAAGGTTATTGTATCCCTGTTTCTTTTATGTCTGGTTAATCTGTCCATTGGCGAGAGCATGTTGTTTATATATCCTACCACAAGTGTAGTGCTATTTTTTCTCTCCCAATATTTGTTTTCAGATAAGTATAGCTGTCCCTAAATCAAATGGATACTCTGTGTGTTTTACCAATAACTGGTGAGTTCAGTCCATTTACATTTGAAGTGATTATTGATAGATGACAGTCCATTGCTGCTATTTAATTCTTAATTTTTGTGGGCCTATCTATTTCCTTACTTAGATATTTGTATATGTTCCTCTTTTCCATTTTACTGTTTCTTGGAAGATTGGTTTAGTGTTTACAAACTCTTTGAGCTTCTCTATGTCTGAAAAGATGTTTATTTTTCCATCATATATAATAAAAGATTCTTGCAGGACAGAGTATTCTTGGCTGGCAGCTTTTCTCTTTAAATATTCAGAACACACTATTAGTATTTTCTCCTCCTCACTCATAGTGTTTCTTCAGAGGAGTCTGAAATTAGTCTGGTCAGGGTATCTTTGTGTGTATTATCTGACTATTTATTATCTGCTTCCTCCCCCTTTTCAGCTTCAGTGTTCTCTTTGTCCTGAATTTTTTGAAATTTCAATATATGTCTTGCTGATTATATCGTTTTATCTAGCTAATACAGGGTTTTTTAAGCTTCCTGTATTTATATATTTATTCCCTTCTCTAGGTATGGGAAATTTTCCTTCATTATTTCTTTAAACACATTTTCTGTACCTTTCTCCTTCTCTGCCCTCTCTGGTATTCCTATTATTTTTGTATTCTTTTTTCTCATGGAGTCAGAAAGTTCTCTAAGTGTTTCCTTGTCTTTTTCTTTTATTTCATTTCTCTCTTTCCTTCTCTTAAATTATACTGAATCATTGTTCCACTTGATCTATTATACTCCCATGACTTTCTCTTAGTTTTTCATGTCCTTTATTTTTCTTCTAAAATCCTAAAACTCCATTTTTATCTTACTTAGAGCTTCATTTTCAGTTCATTTATTTAATTTCTAAGGACATTTGTTAATTTTTTCCTGCATTTTCTTTCATGTCTTTGAAAATTTTTGTCATTGCTTTTCTAAATACTGCATCTGATATCTAGAACATAGTTCCCATGTCTATAGAGGGTTCTGGACATTTCTTTTCTCTGTGTGTTGTACTATTTGCTTGGGGACTCATGCTGCCTTTTTTGTTTTTCCTTCTGTTGGTTATTAGCTTTGAAATCCAGCTGTCGTACATGGGGTTTCATCTGGGTGTGGCTTCTCCCACCTTACTGGTCAGTGTTCTCACCTATTTGGGTGATCCAAATTGCAGGATGTCCTTAGGCTTCTGGCCACTTGGTTGACTCCCTGATTGGGTCTGGGGTCTCATCAGTCTGTGTGGCTGGCAGAGATCTTGAGGGAAGACACAAGGCCTTTGTCTATACACGCCCTGAAGGGAATCTGGAGGTCTTAAGGTTTCTGCAGTTCTGGGCAGGTGCTTGGTGGGTCTGGTGGGGTCTCCCAAGAGTTGTGAGACCTTTGCTGGTCTGCTGGGTAGATGGGGTCCTGTGAAAGATCATGTGTTTTCTGACTCATGGGGCTCATCAGAGAAAGCTTCCTCTCTCATGTGGGTCTCACCAGTCTAGGTGGGGTTTGCACTCTTGCAGAAAATCACAAGTCGCAGTGTTTTTGCTATTCTAAGCATAACATCCATAGCTGTATTCAGTACATGCTGTTTTCAGCATGTTTAGATCCTCATACCAGGACTTTTGCCTTGAGAGTTTACTTATCTCAAATTTTCCCTATTCATATTTTGGGTGAAAAGCAAAGAATAGTCAAGGATCAGAATAATCCAGGCAAAGACATTGAATGGTTAAGGCACAGAATAATCCAAGCTCCCACAAATTGAATTTTTTTATATAAAGATTTATTTATTTATACATACAAGCTGGGGTACAGGCCAGAGGCATGGAGCGGCGAGAGAGTTCACCAGAGACAGAGCGGGGAGCAGAACAGGCAGATCAGAAATACACTGTTGAGGGGAGCAGCGGGCGAGGCAGGAGAGGTCTGCCGCACCTTTTGGGATTCTCCCCAGCTGGGAGTCAAACTTGCATTGCGCGAGCTGCCCACAGCTCCACAGCACAGCGCTCAATCGCTGCACCACCAGGGAGGCCCAACAAATTGAATTTTTTGATGTTTAATCATACTTGTGTCCCTAGAATAAATCTCGCTTGATCATGCTGTATAATCCTTTTGATACATTGTTGCATTCAGACTGCTAAGATTTTATTGAGGATTTTTGCATCTATGTTCACTAAAGTGATTAGCTTGTAACTTTCTTTTTTATGTTGTCTTTGGTTTTGGTATACCCGTTATGTAGGCCTCATAAAATGTACTTAGTAGTATTACTTCTTTCTCAGATTTCTGAAAGAGTTTTAGCAGGATAGGTATTAGTTCATTTTTGCAAGTTTGGTAAAACTCTCTTGTGAAACCATCTGACTCTGGACTTTCATTTCTTGGAAGAGTTTTGATAAGTATTTCAATTTCGTTGCTTATAATTAGTTTGTTCAAGTTTTCTAGTTCTTCTTATTCAGTCTTAGGTGATTGCATAATTCTAAAAATTTGTTCATCTCATCTAAATTGTTGAATGTCTTTGCATATAAAAGTTCATAGTAACCCCTAATTATTCCCTGTATTCCTGCCGTGTCTTTTGTAATTTCTCCACTTTCATTTATGTTACTATTTGAGTTTTCTCCCTCTTTTTCTTAGTGAGCAGCTAGAGGTTTGTCTGTTATGTTTATTTTTTTCAAAGAACCAGCTTTGGTTGCATTGATAAATTGGAATGTCTTTTAAATGTCTGTTTTATTCATTTCTGCTTAAATTTTTTATTATTTCTTCTACTGAATTTTTTTTTTCCTGGTTCCTTGAGATGGGAGATTAAGTGGTTGTTTCTTTGGGTTCTCTCTTGTTTCTTGATGTGGGCCTGTAATGCTATATATTTCCTTCATGTGTATATATTCCTCCTTCGCTGTGTCTCATACATTCTGGACTGTTGTGTCCTCACTATATTTTGTCTCTAGGTATTTTTTTTCTTAAATTTCCTCATTAACCAGTGGCATTTCAGTAGCGTGTTATTCAGTCTCCAGGTAATGGGGAATACCCTTCCTTTCTTTTTGTAGTTGATTCATAGTTCAATATCTTCATGGTCAGGAAAGACACTTGGTATGATTTCAGTCTTCATTTACTGGTTGATGTTTGTCTACTGACCCAGTATATGGTCAGTGCAGGTGAATTACCTGTGGACACTTGAGAAAAACACATATTCACTTTTTTTGGTATTCAATGTCCTATAAATGTCTGTTAGACCCATATGAACTAGATTTTTTAAAAAGATTTGTTTATTTATGCATACAAGCTGGGGTGTAGCCAGAGGTGTGGGGTGGAGAGAGGATTCACCAGAGACAGTGGGGAGCTGAACAGGCAGATTGGCTGAAGTACACTACTGAAGGGAGCAGTGAGCAAGACAGGAGAGGTCTGCTGCACCATGTGGGAATCTCCCTGGCCGGGTATCAAACTCATGCTGCAGTGGCTCTGGATAGATTTATAGTGCTCCACTTAACCCGTTGCACCACCAGGGAGGCCCATATGAGCTAGATATTTTGCTGAGGGCTATTATGTCTTTGTTTATTTTCTGTCTCATTGATATGTCCATTGATGAGAGTGAGGTGTTGAAGTCGCCTATAAATTATGTATTTTCTCTGATGTTTGTTTTCAGAGACAATAGTAATTGTTTATAAGATATTTTGGTGTTCCCTCATTTGGTGAAAATACATTGATGAGTGTTACGTCTTCCTAGTTTTTTATCACCTAGATCATTATATAATGTACATATATTTCTTCTGTCACTTTTTTAGCTGGAAGGCTATTTTATCTGATATAAGACTGGCTACCTCTGCCTTCTTTTGGGTTCCATTTGCTTGTAGAATTGTTTCCCAACCCTTTACTTTCAGCGTCTGTTTATCTTTGGTACTCAAGTGTGTTTTCTAGAGGCCACAGAAGGTTGGATTCTGTTTTCTTTTTTATTTATTTATTTTTTTTTTTTTTCATACAAACTGGGCGTGCAGGCCAGAGGTGTGGGGCAGTGAGAGGGTTCACCAGAGACAGAGTGGGGAGCAGAACAGGCAGGCTGACCAAAATACACTGCTGAGGGGAGTAGCGGGCAAGGCAGGAAAGGTCTGCCACACAATATGGGAATCTCCCCAGCCAGGCATCGAACTCGCTCCACAGCCACCGACAGCTCCACAACGCTGCGTTCAACCCATTGGGCAGGCCCCTAGATTCTGTTTTCTAATCCAACATGTTACTGTGTGGTTTCATTGGTGACTTTAGTTCACTAACTTTAGGGTGATTATTGATACATGGAAGTTTGTTACTGCCATAGGCCCCTCATTTTGTGGTTCTATATAATTTCTTATTCAGTTCTTTGCATTCATTCTTAGGTTAGATCCAAAGGTTCCTTGTAATATTTCTTGGATTGGGGGTTTCGCAGTTGCAAATTCCTTAAGATTTTGTTTATCTAGGAAAGTCCTTATTTTCCCCGCATATAGGAAGGAGATCATTGCAGTATAAAGTATTCTTGACTGGCACTTTTTGTCTGAACTCTTTTGAATATGTCGCTTCATTCTCTTCTTGCCTGTATGTTTCTTTCTTTCTTTTTTTTTTTTAAAGAGAAATCTGATGTTAGCCTAAATTTGGTGTTCCTTTGTAGGTTATCTCTTTCTTTCTCCTTCATCAGCTTCATTATTTTTCCTGTGTCTTGGAAGATTTATAAGTATGTATCTCGCTGTATATTTCATTTTATTAAGGTAATTTGGCATCTTTTAAACTTCCTGTATGTCTATTTTCATTTCCTTCTTCACGTTTTGGAAATTTTCTTCAATTATTTTGTGAATAGCTTTTCAGCATCCTTCTTTTCTCTTCTCCTTCTGGGATTCCTATAGCTCTTACATTTCCTTTCCTCATGGTATCAGCTCATTTATACAGTTTTTCTTCATTTTTTTTCCCTTTGTATCTTTTTTCCTTTTTTGGTTCTTTTCACATCTGCATCTTTGAGCTTACTAATTATTCTTCCATATCACTTATTATATATACATACCTTTTCCTAGAATTTTAAACCTCCTATATTCATCTTTTTACATCCTCCAATTCCACTGTTTTCTTATTTAAAGTTTCAATATCCATGCAAATGGCCAACAGGATCTATGAAAAATGTTTAACGTCAGTTATAATCAAGGAAATGCAAATCAAAACTATCATGAGATACCACCTCACACCAGTGAGAATGGCATACATTAAAAAAAAGGCAAGAACAAATGTTGGCGAGGATGTGGAGAAAAAAGACTCCTACACTGCTGGTGGGAATGCAAATTTGTCCAACTACTATGGAAAGCTGTATGGCAGTTCCTCAAACTTCTAAAAATGGAGCTTCCATATGACCCAGCAATACCACTTCTGGGAATCTACCCAAAGGACACAAAAACATTAATCCAAAGGATACACTCACCTCTATGTTTATTGCAGCATGTTTACAATAGCTAAGATATGGAAACAACCCGGATGCCCATAAATAGATGACTGGATCGAGAAGATGTGGTACATATACACAATGGAATACTATTCTGCAATCAAAAAGGTAAACACATGCAATTTGCAGCAACATGGATGGATCGCAGCTAGAAAGGATCATGCTCAGCTAAATTAGCCAGAAGGAAAGAGAAAAATATCGAACGGTTTCACTTATAGCAGGAATATAGGGTAACCAAATAAGAGAGAGAAATTCAGTGAGTGAGGGGGAGGATAAGGGCTCAAAATGGGTAAGAAAAGAGTACAAGGACTATGATGATGGTTCACGGGTGAATCAGTGGTGGTAACCTATGGGGAATACACAATAATGTAAAAGATATAAATAAAAATAACAATAAAGTTTCAATATCCATCTTCTGTTTGTTGATTGTTTCACAGAACATTCTTTTTGTTTTCAGCATGTTTCCATGTATTTCTAATAGGTGGTTTTTTTAGTTTATTTTTTGTGTGTCTTTGTTCTTTTTTTAAAGTCTCTTTGTGTTTTTCTAATTCTTTGACTTTCTATTTATGGCAATTTTTAATTCTTTATCTGACAAGAAGAAAAATTTTTCCTCGTCAGTATTGTTGAGTTCTGGATTTGGGTTTTCATTCTATGGTGTATTTTTACACTGAGGACTTGCTTGACAATTTTTATTTTTCTTTCTTCCCATTGTTTGCTTTTGGTTTTCCTCTGCCACAGATGGGGCTCCTGTTGGGCTTGTTTTTCCCTCTCCCACTAATCTGCATGTTTACCTGCTGGTGGTTACAGTAGCTAGTGCCTTCCCTATTGCAGGTCTGGGTGGTCCAGGTTCTTTTGTTGGTTGGTGCCAGTGGATGGGACCTCTGACGGCTCTCACTTCAGTCTGGGTCATTCAGAAAGTTGAGTCTAGTGTGTGGGACCTCTGGTGGCTCTCCTTTGGGAGTGGGTCATTTGGGAAGTTGAGGGTGGTGGGCAGGGCTACCAATGACTCTCCCCTGGGCATGGGTTTCTGCTGAGTTGTCTGGGTGCCTGCTGCTGATGGGTGGGACTTCCAGTGGCTCTTCTGGGCTGTGGAAGAAACTGGGGTCAGTAAGTGTGACCTCTGTTGTCTCTCACCTGGGCACAGGTGTCCCTGTTGGTGTTCAGGTGGCTGGGTCCAGTCTGAAGACTCTCACCTGGTCATAGGTCATCCTGACATCTTCAGATTTCTGTGAATTTTAAGGAATGTGTGTCCATTCAATTTGCTGTAGTGCTTCTTTTTAGATCAGAAACACCTCCCAAGTATAGGTAATCTTCTCACTAATGCTTTACCTAAGGTTTCAATCTAATTGTTCTGAGAAAGTTCTATATGCAAAAGGACAGTCTTATCTCCTTTTGGGAAG
This sequence comes from Scalopus aquaticus, assembly GCA_004024925.1. Classification (NCBI taxonomy): domain Eukaryota; kingdom Metazoa; phylum Chordata; class Mammalia; order Eulipotyphla; family Talpidae; genus Scalopus; species Scalopus aquaticus. Next base: position 5,217 of record PVIJ01011228.1, on the reverse strand, counting down.
TTTTCTCCACAGGTTTCAGAAGATTCTGCTGTTCATCTTCAGTTACTTGAACTCTAAACAGCCTGTACTGAATGTGTACATGGTAGGCTGAAGTCAGAATGACTCTCAGTGACCCTCATTCATGTATGTTACCCTTTTCTTTGAGTGAGATTTGAACCTTAGATCCAGATATGATGTCTCTGCTGATGACGTGCCCTTGATGGAGAGTTAGAGTTATTCCCCTTATTAATATGTTGCCTTTTCTCATTGAGTCAGATAGTTCTAAGAGTGTTTCCCCATTTATTTTATTTTGTTTCTCTCTTTCCTACTCTACCCAGGCTCTTTGTATATTTGTCTCTTCAGTTACACTGACTTGTTCTTCCACTGATCTATTTTACTCCATGACTGTCTGCTGAGTTTTCCCTTTCTGTATTTCTCCTTTGAAATCACGAGTATCCACTTATATCTTATTTAGAATTTCATTTTCTGTCTCAGTTCACTTTTTATTTCTTGGGACATTAATTTGATTTTCTGGGATTTCTTCCACTTCTTTGAATTTATCATTGAAATTCTAAACTCTGTATCTGATAAGGAGAACATAGCTTCCATATCTATGACTTGAATTCTGGAGATTTCTTTTCCCTGTGTGTTGTATAACTCACTTGAGGATTCTTGTTGTCCTTTGCTGGGTTTTACCTTCTGCCAATTATTAACTTTGGAACTCAGCTGTTGTATGGGGGTTTTCCTCTGGGCATGGGTCCTTTCCCCAAACTGATCAGGGTTCTCATCTATCTGGGCAAGCGACTGTTGGGGTCTCATGGGATATTATGAGGCCTCTAGCCACTCTGGCTCACAACCTGACAAGGGTCCAAGTTCTAACCAGTCTTGCAGGTGCTCATGAGGGTCTTGTAGGAAGTGATAAGGACTTTGTAGGTCCAGGCGATTGTTGGTGGGATCTTATTAAATGTCACAAGGAATCTGCTGGTCTGGACATGTACTGGCTGTGTCATGAGGCCTCTGCTGGTCTGGGTGCAGTCTGTGGGTTTTTATTAGGATTGCATTTAATCTGTAAATTACTTTGGATAAGATGGATATTAAAAAACCAATAACCTTTTTATCTATAACAATGAGACAGAATAAGAAATTAAGAAAGTCATCCAATTTAAAAATCTCACCATTTTTTTTAAATCTGAAAATAAGCTAACAAAGCAGGTGAAGGACATATAAAAGTAAAATTATAAAACACTGCTTGAAGAAATATAATAAGACACAAAGAAAATGAAAGATAGTCTTGCTCATGGATAAGAACAATCAACAACCAAAATGAAGAGGCATATTACTGAATGGGAGAAAATATTTGCACACCATACATTTGGTAAGGGACTGACACTGAAGATCTAAACAGAGCTCACACAACTTAATAATAATAATAATAAAGCAAAATACCCAATCCAAAAATGGTCAGAATAGCTAAATAGACATGTCTCCAAAAAAGATATGTAGTTCATCAATAGACATATGAAAAAAATGTTAATCCTCACTTATTATCATGGAAATGTAAATCAAAACCACAATGAAATACCACCTCACACCTGTGAGAATGGCCAAATTTAAAAACAAAGCAAGACAAAACAAAACAAAAAACAGAACAAACATGTGATGACAAGGTTGTGGGGAAAACTGATCCATTGTACATTGCTGGTGGGAATGTAAAGTGAGTCAGTCATTATGGAAAGCTTTGTGGAGTGTCCTCAAAATTCTAAACATGGAGCTACCATATTACTCAGTTATTGCACTCCCAGGAATTTATCTGAAGAACATAAAAACACTAATTCCAAAGGAAAACTGCACTCTTATGTTTAGTGCAGCACTATATGCAATAGTGAAGATATGGAAATAACCTAAGTGCTCCATAACAGATAAAAGTATCAAGAAGATGTGGTAGATATACACAATGGAATACTACTCAATGATCAAAAAATAAACTCATGCCATTTGTGGCAACATGGATAGACCTTGTAGGGATTATGCTAAGTGAAGTAAGTCAGAAGCAAAGTAATAAATGTCATATAGTTTCACTTATATGTAAAAAAAGAGAAGCCAAAGGGTTAATAAAAAGGTACAAGCCTTGCAAGCTGACTATGAATCTGAGGTATCTGATAGGGGGATGGGGAAGGTTAAAAACAGGGGAGAGAAGAGTAAAGGGATTACAGTGATGGATCATGGTGCTTGTTGGTGAGACAACTATGGGGACTACCTGAGGGAACAAATCAAATACTGTCCAAAATTTAACAATGATGTAAGAAAAAAGCACTTCATCTAAAAATAAACAAAAAATAAGAGAAAATACATACAAAAAAAAAAGATCTAGAAGACACTAACAAATGAGATGATATTCCCTGCTCATAGATGGAAGAATTAACATTTTTAAAATCATATTCTGACCTGATGAAATCAGTGCAATCCCTATCAATGTTTCAATGGCTCCTTTAAAGAAATTAAGCAAATATTACTGAAACTTATATGTAAACACTGAAGAGCATGAATAGACAAAGTATACCAAGTAGAATACTTAAACTGGCAGAAGAATTTCATACATTTAAGACACAAAATTTAACAATGACCCAAGTGGAAGAGAGAAATAAGAATTAGAAAAAATGGAGAATCTCTACAAGAAATCTCAGATTCCATTAAAAGAGGAAGCATAAGTATAATAGATATTCCAGAATGTAAGGAAAGAAGTAGAGAAGGGAACATATGCCCTATTCAAAAAACAGTAACTGAGATGTTTTTGAGGTAAGAAATAACTATGGTAAGAACTAACTGAGGTAAAAACTAACTATGGATGTCCATGAAGCCAAAAAAACTCAAGCATTTCTAAATGCAAAATGACATACACCAAGACACATATTACTAAACTATGAAGTCAATGATAAAGAAAAATATTAAATAATGCTAGAGAAACACACACACACACACACACACACACACACAGAGGCATCTTTTTCAGGCTCTTTTTAGACATCTTAGCAGGAACTCTCAGGGACATTATTCTATGGAAAGCTTTACTTCACTTTAGATAAAATTTACCAGTGAAGAATAGACTATCCTTCAAAATTATCATCAAATGTAAAGGTGAAGTAATGATTTTCCATTCAAACAAAGCTAATGGAGTTTACCATCACCAGACGTGATCTACAAGAAATTTTGGAAGGTGTTCTTGTACAAGAAAAACAAACAAACAAAAAACCTTGAGCGAAGTGACAATAATATAGAATCAGAAGAATAATATGAATAAACAATAATAGTATGAGACAAAAAACACAACAGTAAATGGTAGGAAGAAAATGATGTAAATCATATTCTCAAATGGTGATGAGTTGATACCAGCAAAGAACTATATTCTATGTAGAAAATTTTGATATGACCCCCATACTAAAAACCAAAGAAAAATCTGGAATAGAAACACTTAGAATAAGAAATTAAGAAGCTGAACTAGCCACTAAGGAAAGCCATCCTAATGAAAATGCAAGCAGAAACACACGAAAAAAAAAAAAAAAAACAACCAGAAAAACAAAACAAAGGTAGAATGGCTAAATAAACCTTATACATAATCACCCTAAATGTGAATAGTCAGAACTCACTAATCAATATATACAGAAATGAAGGTCGGGTTAAAAAAAGCATCACCCATCTATATTATGAATACAGTTGTCTTCAGATCTAAAGACCAACACAGACAAAATGAAAGATTGAAGCAAGGTATTTCAATCTAATAACACAAAGAGAAAGGCAAGAATTATTATTTTCATACCTGATAAATTAGACTTTCAGTCAAAAAAGGTAACAGAGTGGTAAAAACAGGCAATTGCAATGATCAAGTTAATAATTCATCAAGAAGATATAGCTGGCACCAATACTTACATGTACAACACAGATGCACCAAAATATATAAACAATTATTAACAGAACTAAACCAACACATTGACAGAAATAAAGGATATTACAAGAATAGTAGTGTATCCCAACATACCACTTAAATCAATGGGTAGATCATCCAATCTGTAAGGAAACAAGGGATTAATTGCCTTAAATGAAATAATGTATGACATGGACTTAATAGATAAACACATCATCACATGGCAAAAGAAATCATATATATTTTTCTCAAGTGTACATGGAAGTTTTCAGTGATAGATTGATTATATGCTGAGAAATAAAATCCTCAAAAAGTATATCAAAATTGAAATTGTATATTTTCTCTTTTGTTGAGTTGTGTGAGTTCCTTGTAAATTTTTGTTATCAGTCCTTTATCAGATGTATTGTGTGCAAAGATCTTTTCCCAGTTGGTAGGGTGTCTGTTCGTTTTGGTTAATGTCTCTTTTGCTGTACAGAAGCTTTTATTTTGATATAATCCCATCTGTTTATATTGTCTTTCACTTCCTTTGCTTTGAGGGCTGTGTCTTTCAAGATTTTGCTGAGATGTATGTCGTGTAGAGTTTTGCCTATATTTTCTTCTATACATTTTATGGTTTCAGGTCTTACATCTAGATCTTTTATCCATTTTGAGTTGACTTTTGTGCAGGGTGTGAGATAGTAGTCTAGCTTCATTTTTTTGCATGTGGCTGTCCAGTTTTCCCAGCACCATTTATTGAATAGACTGTCCTTGTTCCCCTGCATTTTTTTTGCTCCTTTGTCAAAGATTAGTTGTTCATAGATATGTGGCTTTAATTCTGGGTATTCTATTCGGTTCCATTGGTCTTTCTGTCTGTTTTTGTTCCAGTACCATGCTGTTTTAATTATTATGGCTTTGTAATATAGTTTGAAATCAGGAAGTGAAATTCCTCTGTTTTCTTTCTTTTTAGTTAGGAGGGCTTTAGCTATGTGAGGTTTTTTGTGGTTCCATATGAATTTCATCAGTGGACTCACACAACTCAACAAAAAAAAAAGCCAATAACCCAATTCAAAAAATGGGCAGAAGAGCTCAAAAGGCACTTCTCCAATAAAGAAAAGCAAATGGCCAACAGATACATGAAAATATGCTCAACATCACTTATAATCAAGGAAATGCAAATCAAAACCACTATGAGATAACACCTCACACCTGTGAGGATGGCACACATTAAAAATACAGGCAACAACAAATGCTGGAAAGGATGTGGAGAAAAAGGAACTCTTCTACACTGCTGGTGGGAATGTGAACTGGTCCAACCACTATGGAAAGCTGTATGGCGATTC
>PVIJ01011227.1:11442-55893 GCA_004024925.1 Scalopus aquaticus | reverse complement strand
TTTGCCGCAACATGGATGGAATTAGAGGGAATCATACTCAGTGAAATAAGCCAAAAAGAAAAAGAAAAATATCGAATGGTTTCACTTATAACAGGACTATAGGGAGGCGGGGTGGGAGAGAGACACTCAGCGGTGGGGGAGGGGGGAGGGGAGGATAAGGGCACAAAATGGAAGAGAGGAGAATACAGGGGACCATGGATATGGATCACGGGTGAATTGGTGGTGGGCTGCCCAAGGGGAATACAAAATGTAAAAGACACAAATAACAATAAAAAAAAAAAAATTACAAAAAAAAAAAAATTACCAGGAAGTTGGAGTGTTTCTTCAGAAAAATTATTTCTACAACTTTACTTACTAAAAGACAAAGTCTATTTTAATTGAGCCTCATTTATATGCAAAACCTTAGTGGTTTTTAGGTTCCCAACAGATCCAACTAGAAGGAGACTAGAAAGGGAGTTGAGAAGGCTGATCAATAGTAACCTCTAAACTGGTTGTTTCAGAGGTGTCTTTTTTTTTTTTTTTTTACAGCTTTCTCTACATTATATGTGTAGTATAAAAGTGATATATAAAAGCTTGTCTTAACATACTGTGTTGTAACTTGTTTATTTTTTCTTCAAAATATGCCTTAGAGATCTTTCTTTGTCTGAATGTGTAGATGTAACCCATTATTATTATTTCTTTTTTAGCAGTATCTGGCATGCACATATAGTTTGCTTCTGTTTTTGTTAGAACTCAATTTGCTGCAATAACATCCTTGCACCTACTTCTTGGTGCACATGTATGAGTGATTTTATCACCTAGATTCCGAGAATTCAAAAGCTATCTCGTTTATCTAACATTACCTAAACAATACTCAACGTTTTATTAGATACTGTTAAATTTCAAGAACAAAATTATTGTACCAAAGTCAACTTCCTGTTGGTAGTTTTGGAAGTTCTTATTTTGAGTATATTCTTACCAATACTGGATATTAATGCGTTGTCATTCTTAAGAGAGAAAAATATTTCATTGTTTAATTTGCATTTTTGGAACATAACTGAAGTTACATCATTTTATGTGTGTGTTTTTATATTTATAATTCTGAATTGCCTGTTGTTATGACTTGCCCAATCAAATTTTTGTCGTTTTGTTTAAATTTATTCATGCTTTCAATTATTTCTCATAATCTGTCACTTATCTTGTAACTTTCTCTTAGGGTATCCTTTTTAATTTTGAACACGGAGTATACAATTTTATATCATCAAGTCTGTCCATCTTTTTCTCTATATTTTCTATATTTTAAGTTGTTTCCTGCTATTTTTTAATGTAGGTATTTTGTTTTTCTTCTGTTAAGAAATTTATAGTGGTTGCTGAATCCTTTATTTAGTCCATAGGTTGCAAAATTATGAGATGGAGCTAGAAGAGGAAGAGTATTCCTTTGGAGAAAATTACTGTAAATGCAGAAGGATAAGTACAGATACAATAAATACACTGAAAATACTGTCCTATTTTATTTGCTGCCCTTAGAAAGTGTGACATTTCCTTAAATTCTCTGAATAAGCCCCTCTTACTTTCTTGATGCAGCATGAGAGAATTTATGTTCCATGCAACAAAAAGAGCCTGTACTACAACAAATGAAGGACATTTTCAAAAGCTTGGCAGAAAAGACTCATCAAGATTCTAGATCCTTGGGGAGTAGGATCTGAATCCACACCAACTCTATTACTTTTGAGGGGAGACTAGAAACTTGAACAATGAAAGGTGGTGTTAATAGGAGGGGAAATACGAACAATCTTCCAGAAAACAACAGGAAGGTGAAAGCCAGGCTGCATGAAAGATGGCAGGAAAGGCAGAAATGGTGGAATAGAGATTGAATCTGGGTAGCTAAGTTGTTTAAAAATAAAATTTGTTTGGCGATAACCACAAGCAGACAATATTGACACTGGGAAAAAAAGGTTCCATTTTTACTTAACATTGTCATCTTCAAACTAATGAAATGTACTCAGTGCATACAATTTCTATTTTCCAGAGTCTTATGGGATAAAAATGAAGGACAAGATTCAGATTGATCGGTCTCCATCTAAAGAAAACTTGAAGTAATTCACTCAGAAACTAAGTACAGATAAAGTGCTGCAGTATTTTAGAGAAAATATTCTGTTGACTTTTGAAAGCAATTTCATTATCTACCTCTATTTTTCCTTTACAGTGTGATAGAGGCTGATGTAATTTCACTTCTTACATTTCTGATTCTGTTTATTTAGGTTTTCTTTCTTCTTTTATTTGTAAGCCTAGCTAAAGGCTTGTGGATTTAAAGAACCAGCTCTTGGTTTCACTGACCTTTTGGATTGTCTTTTTTGTTTTCCATTTTATGGTAAAACTTCATTAGCTCACTGTGTATCCTTGGATAAGTCACCTAACCTCTTTGGACTTTAGTTCCTTCATATATTCATTTTTGGGTGTTGGGGAGGGTGGGGTGAAAACAGGACAGTTGCTTGAGATGATTTCTTGTGTCACTTCCAGCTATAACATTTGATAATTCTCTAAGACCAGGAGCAAATTTAATTTTTTTTTTTGACATGGAGGGCTTTTACACAAAGACCCTTAGCACCTTTAATACAGCTTTCCTAAGGACAGAATTAAAGGAAATAGAATGAACAAAACCTCCCTTGATTTAGATCAGAGATTAATCAGACTGGGAATTATTTATTGGGTGAATAACAAGGGAGAATGGCACATTCTAATGGGATAGATTTATATCTTGCTCTCTCTCTGGACAGAGTGGGATCCTGAATAGGTTTCCAGAGAGTGAGGGAGAGTGTGGGGAGCATCAGGTGGGGAGAGGGATGATGAGATTAATGGCCTCCATCTACTAGTCCCACAGCGCTACATATACTAGTGAACTTGTGGTCGCAGGACTCGCTGAATTAATGCTCTTTAAAGTCTATAGCAAACTGGGTAACTACCCGTGAGTCACCGCAACTATCAATGTGCTTTGCATTTGGGCCCAAAAGGGGGGTTAAGGAAGGTTTTAATGAGTGTAAATAATAGAACAGATCTCAGCATCATGATTTTCAGTTAGTTTTTATTCTTATGATCAAAAACCATAGTACCATTCTAGAGGATGATCATGTTGTGCAAGTGGTCAATCTGGGGGCTAACAAAACACCCCTCCCTCACCCCTCTGAATTCCAAAATAAAACCAGCAGAGCATCTGGAGTGGTGACACCACAGGAAAAATAATCATCCTGCTGACAAGGAAGACCTGTAAGTGCTGTGCCGCTCAGCATTACAGCCTGTGTCGCCGGCCCTTTGGGAAAGGAACCCCACTCCCTTATTCTGGAGGCATTTTTGCCTGCTATATTTAGATCAGATTAGCACTTGGATGTTGATCTTTTATATGGTATTTAATTTAATTTAATTTTTATTTTATTTTCTTCTGTTTCCATGTTCAAATTCCTTTGAATTCAGCCTTGTAGAGCTTCAGGTTGTATTGGGTTTTTTTTTTTTTTTGCATATGTGTATTTTGCACAATGGAATTTTATAAAAATTATTTTACTACATTGCAAGACATTCTGATATTTACCTACTATGATTTATTATTTGGTTTGTATTTGTTCTCAGCCAATCTGATTTTAGCTTGGAACTACTGTCACCCCACTAGGGGGCCACTGCACCACAATCAGAGCCTCTGGCTGCTCTCCCAGCAGTACCAGGTGGGTGCTTATACTGTGTGCTAGCACAGCTCATAGGTTTTAGTCACTCAAAATCACAAACTAGAAGGTGGGTACCATTTATATATGAAAAAAAGGTACCAGTGTTCATAACTGATCAGTGGTGGAACTAGAATTCAACAGTATCAATTAAATATATACTTGATTTATAATAGTGCTCATTAAATACTTGTTAAATGAAAGAATAAATAGCTGGCAGTGGAATTGGAAACATTATGATACCTATTTTAAATTTAAGGAAACTGAGTCAGCATTGAGAGGATCTAAAGCCTGCATCTCTTGATTCTTACTGGGATATTTTATCCACTAGCTCATGCTTACCTGTGGGTCAAAATATAGGCAAATATTTTAATCTGAATTTCTGGCTAAGATTTGGGGGTCAGCTTATATTTTCACAAGACAATCATCTACATTAAAACATTTTAAAGTACTATCTCCACTGAATAAATAAAAATAATAACGAGAAAATCAACTAAAATACAAAACATTTCTAAGCATTTTCCCAAAGAATGAAGAAAAGAATTAATGTGGTCGAGGGACCATCAGTTCTTCATAAATATAGCAGGTGGCATTACATAGGTTGTCATATATCATGTTAATAACTTGAAAACACAAGCTAAACTGAATATAAACTATTTTATTTGTAATTTAGAAAGCCTAGAATAAGGGGCTCTAAGACAAAGATAGGACATGTTCTCCATGAAAGGATCCTGGAAACTGAAAAATAAGGTCTTTTAACATTTTGTGATATAACTGTTTTTCTTGGCTTAAGCGTAGGTTTTAAAAAATGGTGCTCATTGTTTTGCTTCTAGTTCTTTTATGCATGGACAGCCGTGCTGATGATGCATTCAGTTTAGGAGAATTTTCCAATTGAAAAAGTGCTGTGGAGAAGTTTAAGCGCTATGAATCACCCAAACCTCATCTAAGTCTCGTGAAGGCAAAGGCTGTGAAATGCAGTCACAGAGAGAAGACATATTGTAGTTGTGCTGCCTGATTCAACTAAATAGAAAAATACTTTGTAAAGACTTGAGAATTCCAGGCATCTGACAGAGTGGTAAGGATAAATGTCACATGCTGTCAGAAAGGCAAAAATGAGTGACCTGCTTCTCACCCTCCCTCTTCCTCTTCCCCTCAGAGGGGCAGATCTGGAATCCCAGTCTTACTGCTACATAAAATACAAACTTCCTCTGTCTTACTACACTTTGACAAGCACTACAGATGCATGGGGCATTCTCCCCCTGCATTATTTCCTAATGACTTTTTGACATCCAAAATGGTTTTGATCAGGTGTGTAAGTTAGCACATTTTTCCAGTGTGAAAGAAGTAGATTTTCATAATAATAGCACTTAGCACAGCAGCGGCAGTACATACCATCTCTTCAGCGACCGGCTCATCCTTATCTGCCCAGGTAAGACCAGGAACATTGAGGATTGGAATTTTCCTGTTCGCCTGCCCTTTAAACTAGCATTTAATTCGGAAGACAGTACATAGTTTACTATTTCTCAGTGCTCAAAACAAAGCAAAACTGCCTGATGCCTAGGCCCTCTTCTTCCCAAGTTTACTAGCTCCTAATACCTACTTTAAAAATATTCCTTTGGGGCACTTTGAAGCCTTTCCTTGTTCATGTCTCTGAGTCTCAGAAATTTTGATGGAAATTTTCAACCCAGGAAAATATTTAAATTACATGGGGCGCTGATGGCCTTTTGATTTCTGCAGCTCGTGACGGGGAAGATCACAGTGAGAGGCTTCGCTCGTCTGCCTGACTTTCTCTGCATCCACCCTCTTCCCAGTTTAAAGAAGGATAATGTGTTTTATTATGTAGGTGACTTGAGGACAGATTTACAGTCACGTAAAAATTTTTTTTATTGTGGTTACCTTGGTGTACACCATTGTTTAAGATTTAGAGGTATAGGATCACCCCGATTCACATGCTGCTTCCACAACACACCCACCACTAAGGCATGGAAAGTCCTCTACTGTAGTCCATTGTGTGGTCAGTTTTATTTTTTTTAACTTTTTTTTTTTTTTTTTTTGCCCTCCAGTTAAGCAAAAAAAATGCATTCTGGGGGGAAACTTTTCCAAAATTCCCAGTGCATTTGCTAGAATTTAACAGGTATTCCTCTGCGTATATTCTGAGCACCGGATTACTAGCCACCCTGAACTGTGGGCCCTTTAACCCCAACATCCAATACAGCCTTCTGTTTAGAGTCAACCTGTTTTGGGACAGAGCAGCCAGTGAATAGAGGCTATCAAACTCTGCATTCCTCTGTTTGACAAGTACCAGCTCATCTCTTTATTTTGTTTATTCCACAGTGACTCTCTTTTTTGCTATTAACAACTATTCTTTTATTATTGTTTTCTAATTCACAGCAAGTAATTTGATAATTTCACAAAGTATAAATAAAAATGGTATTACTGGAGAGGTTAAAGTAGGGATCAGTTCAAGTGCAAGTTTAACTGACTATAGGCAGTCATTGCCTAGGTAAATATGACCTTAAATCAACTTAGGTGCCCCGGCTACTTACGTATACTAGGTATACTTTAAATAATTCCTTAGAAGACTACAGAGGTGTCTAAGCATTGACCCATAAACCTCTAGTTGAGTATGAGTGTAGGCTGTGCTTGTAAGCAACAAAAATGATGTTGGCACTTTTCTCCATTGGTTCTCTGCTAATTCTCTTAATTGTCCCATTTTCTGGAATGTATCTTCAGTAATAATGGTGGTAGGGCTGTATGTAATACAGTGCAGATGTACTACTGACTGCAAATTTATTTTTCCTTTGCCAATAAAACAAATCATTACTGTCTCAGGATTGCATTACCAGTATGCCCCAACTGTGAACTCATTTAAGTAGTGATGGTCTGATCACACATCAAAGTGACTAATGCTACTCAAAGTTGGCTAATGCCAACTTTGTTTTCCAAGATAAACAAAACTTCCTTCATCTTCCTGTTCCTATTAGCTAGAGTTGGACCTACAGTGCGTCCTTAATACATGCTATTGAACAACAACATGCTTCTGAGTTACTTTATGTGCAAATAAGACACATATTTTCTTTTGAGGGCTTGGATTTTTAACAATAACATAAGCTTCATAGATTATGAACTGAGGGTCAAGAACAATGCACTAAAAATGGAAGGCGCTTGTTTGCTTTCTCTAACAGAAGAGACAGAAGAACTGTAAGAGGGTGGTCCTTAGGAAAGGGGAGTGTTCCAGGACCCCAGCCCCACCTCAAGTCAGAGAGATCCAAGACACCTAGGACTATGAATCCCACATTGCCATCATCACCCAAGGGAGGATGCTGAGGACTGAGGATGGAGTTAAGCAACAGTGTTTTCGTATTTTAACCAGACTTGTGAGCTTTGGGCGCTCTCTTGCTCTTGGTTGTTGATTGCCCGGTTTTTGAGTTGCCACTGATATTCTAGCTCAGCGGAACTGGTAGGACACATTCACCAATTTATTCTTTATCTTTTCCCTTTCCCCTTTTGTAAATAAACCTTTTATTAATTTTATTGTGTGTGTCTTCAGTTGAGTCTTATAAGTCCCTTTTAAGCGCACGGGTGAGAACCAAACAGGCACCCCATTTTATATCGGGGCTGCCCTATAACAGAACCACAGCTTGCCTGGAAAGCCATTGTGGGAGAAATAGAACAAGTTACATCAAAGGGCCTGGTTAACTCCCAGTTGTGCCATTTTCTATAGTCGGTGCCCTGCAGGACAATTTCCAAAGGGTGTGTGTGTGTGTGCACGCGCGTGTGTGCGTGCGTGCGTGTGTGTGTGTGTGTGTGTGTGTGTGTAGGCCTCCCCCCACAGACAAGCAATTCTCAGACACCTACTGGTGTCTGACAATTCAATTCCGACACTGTCTACCTGGAAATAGCATGAGGGGTCTCGAGACTGTCCTCTAGTCAGACATCCTGCCGCAAGTCCCAGGCAGCACATGCTTCCAAGCAACAAGCTGTAGATGAGCAGTCACGCGCCCCCTCCTCAGGCTTCAGGTGTCCATAGCAAGCACAGATTATTAGCTGTGCTTCCAACCAGCTGTCTGTAAGTCAGAGGTTCCCAGAACACCTTCCTCAGGTTCGATTTATTTGCTAGAACCATCCATAGAACTCAGGAAACCCCTTTACTCAGTAGATCATTGATTTGCTGCAAAGGATACGGAAGAATACTAAAGGATAGGAATCAACAGCCATTTGGAAGAGATGAATAGAGTGAAGCATGGGGAAGAGGCACAGAACTTCTATGCCTTCTCCAAGTATGCCATTCTCCCCCAAATTTCATGTTCACCAATCCAAAAGTTCTCTGAAACCCCATCCTTTTGGGCTTTTATAGAGGCTTCCTTACACAGACATGCTAACTAACTCGCTGACCATTGACAACTGAACTAATTGTCAGCCAGCGTTCTCTCCTCCTTCAGGGGCGTGGGGGTTGGACTAGAAGTTTCACCCTCTATTCTTGTTAGTTTCCATGGCAACCAGCACTCATCCTCAGGTGTTTTCCAAAAATCACCTTCATTAACATAGCAAAAGACACTTTTAATGCTCACAATACTTAGGAAATTCCAAGGATAGGCTAACTGTGAGACAGGAACCTTGGTTGGAGACCAAATAGGTATGAGAAATACATTTTGGTTTCTGAATGAGCATATGTGTTTTTTTTCCTGATAAGTCACAATATCACAGTCATTAATAAACTGAGAGGCCTGATTATCTGCTCTGTAAGGCCCTCAGTTTCTCTTCTGGGAACTCTCCTCACAGTGTGATGGCAAGTGTAAAACAAATGAAAAACAAATGAAATGATGTCTTTGGCTCTCCTGCAAAAGTTGTAAAGTACACTAATAAGCAAGGTGGCGGTTATGACAATTATTATTGAAATGTTTCAATCTTAACTGTTCTCTCATTCTCATCATGTCCTGAGAGAGATCCTTTGTATTTCTACTAAGAACTTGAAAAAATGTAAAAGTGATTTCCACCCATAATTTACCCTGTTCCTCCTCACTAATATTTATTCCTTTCCCCTTCTATCTCTAAAAAAGTGACACCCACACGAACTTGTTTGCTTTCTCTAACAGGTGAACTATGTGCACCAGTGGGGGCAGTAGATTCCCATCCTTCACAGTAGCTCTATTCCGTGATGAATTGGTGATCACTGAACCATGGCTCCTAGGGGAAATATAGGACCAGGTTCCTTTGAGCCTCCGGTCACAGCATTTTTGTCAAGCTTGTTTTGTATGTGTTTTTGTTCGACACCTTATTTAGCATATATTGTTGGTTCATTAACATTGAACTTGTGGCCAACAGCACTATATAATTCATTCCTGAATGAAGCTTCTCTAACACATGTGTTTCTTCTGGAAGGCACATCACGTACAGTTAGGAACACTGGACAGCACTATGCCTGAGGGTCATTTTAAGCAGTACAATCACTTAAAGAAGTGCGCAAAAATGCAAAAGATGTGACACGTATGAGAAGTGGAAAAAGAAGCAGATCATTGCCTTGTTTAAGTTCAACCTCAGTTAAGAATGTACATGTTGTGTTATTTCTTAATTTTTTACTACTCTGCACATGTCCAAAAATGACCACGAAAATGTGAGTACTATTATTGGGGGACAAATAAATCTTAGCAAGTAGCCAAATTTGCAAATATGAATACACAAATTATAAAAATAAGCTGTAGCACTGGAGGGCAGATTTAGGATTAACAGCTAGAAGTTAAAAGAGAACAGTTTTCAGGTTACCTTGTCAGTGCCTGGGGTAAGAGAAGTATTATCTGTTCCTGGCTCTGTTCTCTTGCACGATGGGGAATGCTGACATCTGAGACAACTGAAAAGATGAGATAATTAGCCCAAATTAGCTATCTTGGAGAAAGAGGGATGGTAGTAACCTAAAAGCGGCCTTTACTTCATTATAATATTCAAGATTACTCCTAGGGGTGGACACATTATAATGAAACATGTGACCTGTATACAGGCCTATAAAGGGAAAGTGCATGCAGAAAGTGCTTCCCACCCACCTTCCTCCATGAGGAGCATGGAAACAAACACCCTCTGCCCCAAAACCTTTTGCGTCATCGCATCTCAAATCCAAGGAGAAAAGCGCTTTGAAACATGAGTTCCCCCTTTCCCCATTGCCATGTTGCCTTGCTTTATTTATTTATTTAGGTAGGTAGCATCTTGTTTTATTGAACACTTTATTGACCTGATCAATACAGTGGCCACTTTGTACAGATAGGCGATGGGGGGAGCTTTTCTTGGTTCCTGTCTCTTTGGACAGATTCTCAATGATCTCCATTTTGTCCTGGACCCCTCCTCACGGAGGGGTGCTTCCTTGGCTTTAGATCTGTGGCCTCTGCCTGGTCGGCAAAGGGCTTCTTGCAAGCCGTGACTGTCTTCAGCTTGTGCATATGTGGTGAGAATCCACTTGCTTTGGTGCACGTCCCCTTCATTTCCAGGTACAGGTTGTGATACGTGTGGCTCTCAATATTCTTACACTCGTGGCATTTTCTGAGATGGTGCAGAATCCTCATCCTCGCCATGCAGGTTACCTTCTCGGGCAATCAGGTGCTGGCATTACCCTCTTGCTTACCTGTGCCCAGAGCCCTGGCCTTCCCGCGGGCTGAGGTGTTTTCCCAGCATCTAGCCTGGGAATGGACAGTCACAGGCTTCCAGATGGTCAGTTGGTCTTTGATCTTGTCCGTATCTAGGGAACGGGCATTAGTGATGGCATTGATCTTGCTGGGATCCAACCAGACCCTCTTTGTAGCCCAATGGAGGACACTGGAGGGAGCCTCTTTTGAAGCCTGAACATAGTCATGGCTGGGGCTGCTGCACCCAAAGTTCTCTCTTCTTTATTGAACCTGGTTGCTGGGTCATTGGTTTTCAATTAGCAGAGAATGGATCATCTTTAGGAGGTTGTCCAGCAAGAGAACAGACTTGCCAGTGCATACCTGTCACTGCACAGGGGCCATGGTTTAGGTAGACTTGGGGACAGAATTTTGGTCCTGAGAGCAGAGTACAAGCTCTAAGATCAGTGATGACTGAAGGAACAATAGAAAAAGCCAAATACAGTTACCATCATTATTGATCATTTTCTAAAGTCAATCTCCATTCCTTTATGCCCCAAATGGAATTTTAATCAGGCCAATATCTAATATTAGAAATAAAAAGCAGGGCTCTTTTAAATGGGAATGTGTATGTATCCTTTATTCTTGCGAGCTGTCAAATGTTAGAAGCCACAAACAGCACTTAGTAGATTATAGAACAGTGATGAGGAAAATGCTAAGAGGGAAGGAAAGGTCACTGAACTGGAAGAATACATTCTTCAGTAAATCATCAGAACATAAATGACAGAAAATCTCTGGGAGGAAGTCACTTTCAGAAATGCCTAACCAAAGCAGGAAGTGAGGTTACATCTCCATGAAGGATTGAAATGTTCAAAGATCTATGCTAATAGAAAACAATATGTGTCCCTTTGCTTACAAATAAAAAACCAAAATGACATCCTCTCCCTCAAAGAAAATGGAATGTTTTTTATTTATTTATTTATTTATTTATTTTTTATACATACAAGCTGGGGTACAAGCCAGAGGTGTGGGATGGAGAGAGGGTTCACCAGAGACAGAGTGGGGAGCAGAACAGGCAGACCAGAAGTACACTGCTGAGGGTAGCCGCGGGCGAGGCAGGAGAGGTCCGCCGCACCATGTGGGATTCTCCCCGGCCGGGCGTCGAACTCGCGTCGCCACTGCCGACAGCTCCACAGCGCAGCGCTTAACCGCTGCGCCACCGGGGAGGCCCGAAAGTGGAATGTTAACAATCAGGTACTTTAAGGCCCCACAGAAAAATTGCTTGCTTAGGTTTAAAATGACTTTTCAGGCTGGTTAGGGAGGTGAGACCACAACCACCTTCAAATATCTTTTTACCTCCTGTTTCTGCAAAGAGGCAAAGAAATTCCAGAACATTCAACTGAGAGCTAGACTTTCTGTTTTTTTTAAGTGGAGACAAATAAAGTAGCAATAAATTCCCTCCTTTCTGTTCCAATATGGCTTGATTTTTTGCATTGCCCAGTGGAGGAACTGCAGTACGGCACATTCCCATTCACTTTTGTTGGGATTTTATAGATTCTGGACTAGTGGGAAAACAGTCTGTGTCCACTCATGGAGCCAGGCTGGGTTTCTGATCCTCCACCCCTTTTTTCTATTCGTATCTGCCTTCAGAAAGCTGGCAGTCATGTAGGTTCTGTGAGGTTCGAATTGTTTGTCGGTAGGTTTTTAAAATTCTGTATATAGAGAGTCCTTCTGAGCTCTCAAGATACCCCAGCTCCCCACTATCCAGCTCCCTGGAACATGATCTCTCCGGGCCCCAATTTATTTATTATTATTATTATTTTAAAGATTTATTTATTTATACATTCAAGCTGGGGTACAGGCCAGAGGCATGGGGCGGCGAGAGAATTTACCAGAGACAGAGCGGGGAGCAGAACAAGAAGATCCGAAATACACTGCTGAGGGGAGCAGCGGGTGAGGCAGGAGAGGTCTGCCGCACCATGTGGGATTCTCCCTGGCTGGGCCTTGAACTCGCATCCCGCGCTGCCAACAGCTCCACAGCACAGTGCTCAACCGCTGTGCCACCAGGGAGGCCCCCGGGCCCCAATTTCTATTTCCTGTTTTGGATGCTCCCAGATCATTTAGTTCAGCTTCTAGTGCCTTGAAGTTCTGTTCATTTCTGGAAGTTTAGTTTTCTTTTTCTTACTTTCAAGCATAGCCATGGGTTAAGGGGAAACGCATTCTATCTAGAATTTTTATATATTTAGAATAGAGGCCGGGAAGTCTTCCTTCTACTGTTGTTGGGTTGGCATGAGAGAAAACAGCAGCGTGGGAGATTAACAAAGATTTATTGCAGGGTTCCCCTTACTGACCAGCTGGGGCTGACACTCTAAAGAGGGAGCGGCCTTGACCCCGGCTCCTTCCCTTTTTATACAGACACAGTGTAGGAACCAATAGCCAGTCTGTCACCATGACACTGATAGTTTCTTTGTTCTCATTTTAAAAACCCACATCTGAGGGCCACCTGGCCGGTGCTTATGAAGGGGTATTTCACTAGCTATAGCAAACAGTCTTACAGAAGCAAAATGGCGGTTAGAGATAACTGTAACAAGACTTAGGCTCACACTATCACAAGCAGCTTTACAGAAGCAGAATGCCGGTCAGAACTAGTTATATATAACAATATACTGGCACTTAGGCTCACACTTACGCTCTACACTGTCCCATATGCCATAATCCACAGAAGTCGGCAAACAGTACTCCCCAATGCAAATTCTTAATTTTGAAAAATGTTCAACTTTCAAAAAAGATGAGCAAATAGTTGAGTGACTGTCCATATACCCTTCACCTCAATCCCTGGTTGTAACACATTTTCATCTCTGCTTGCTCTGTATTTATATTTGCTGAGCTATTTGAAAGTCAGTCTAGATATCACACAACTCACACTACTTCTATTTAGCATACATCTACTGTAAAGGACATTCTCCTCCATTACCTCAATGCTATTACCACCACAAAAAATTGGCATTAATTCTATGAAGTCCGTTAAAGCTCATACACTGCAGTTAATTGTTGTGCCATTAGTCTAGCTAAGTCTCTGAAGCAATTCCCCATCTTTTTATTTTTTATGGCATTGCTTTTTATTAAAAAGTTCAGCCCACTCATGAGAATGTTCTACATTCTGATTTTTTTTCTGATTTCTTCATTTTGTGATTTTTTTATTGTTGTTAAATATTGATACAGAATTGATCATTTTAATCGCTTGTGAGTTTATCCTGGTGAGGTCACTGGCATGAAGCACGTTCACATTATGGAGCAGCATTCCCACTATCCCTCTGCAGAACTTTTTCTCATTCCAAACTGAAATTCTGTGCCCATTAAGCAGTAACATCTCATATCTCCTATCCAGTCATAGTAACCACCATTCTATTTTGTCTCTAAGAATTTGACTAATCTAGCTATTTAATGCAAATGGCGATACACACAGTATTTGACCTCTGGTGTTTGACTTCACTTAGCATAACATCCTCAAGGTTCATCCACACTGAAGGATGTGTCAGAACTGCCTTCTTACTAAAGCCTGAAAAATATTCCATTGTGTGTATATACCTGTAATGGCAAGAAGACACCAGGGGCAGGTTCGCTGTGGAGCTGCGCAGACGGGTCTAAAGAAAGGGAAAGAGTCCTGGAGCCCTCAGTGGCTTTTTTGACGATTCAATAGTCTCTTGTAGGAAGGAAATCAGGTACAGGGCAGGCAATGGGGCTCGGGGCCAGGAGGCTGGCAGGCCTCCTAGCCCCCCCACCCTGTGAAACTTCATTCTTTCTGGGTTCTCTGGCAGCATCTCGTGGCCTCTCTGATGCACCCTAAACAGTCCTCTGCGCCACGCTCTGTTCTCTGCTACTTCTGTCTCTGCTGCTTCTGCTGCTGTGTCTTTCTCTGCTTAGAAGCCCAGTCTCTGGCCCAGGTGTGCCCACTCATGCAGGCCCACACCCTATTCCAGGTGCCTACCATCAGGCATGCGCATAGGCTTGCAGCAGTCCATCATTGAAGGGAGGGTGGGGAAAACCTGATTAATTCTCATTTACCTTACAGTACCATATGTTGTTAACCCATTCATCTATTGATAGAAACTTGTGTTGCTTCCACTATTGGGTTATTGTGTAGAGTGCTGCTATAAATATTGGCCCACAAACATGTTTGAGTTGCTGCTTAACAGTTATTTATGTTTAGAGTTATTTATTTTGGTCATAGGTGGTGCATAGGTGAAGTTGCACTACTTAGAAGATACAATATACATTTCATCTTCATATTTTTATCCTTTTGACACTCAGCGGTGGGGGGGGGGGGGGGAAGGGGAGGATAAGGGCACAAAATGGAAGAGAGGAGAATACAGGGGACCATGGAGATGGATCACGGGTGAATTGGTGGTGGGCTGCCCAAGGGGAATACAAAATGTAAAAGACATAAATAACAATAAAAAAAATATTTATTTACTGATGCATAAAAAAAAGAAAAATCTGTATTCCTAATAACATTAATGAATTTTGTTGTTTTATCATATAATATACATGAAACAATTAGATAACTGTAATACCAATGTTACTCTAACAAGCCCACTAGGTCAAGCATAAGGTTGCTTTGCAGTTCTTTGTCCTTGGATAAATCCCACAGAATTTTGAACACTAATTTGAACACTACGTTAAAAAAATTACTTGAATTGGGCCTCTCTGGTGGCACAATAGGTTAAGTCTCAGCCTGTGAAGCTATTTGCAGCCACTGCAACACGAGTTTGACACACAGTCAGGGAGATTCCCACAAGGTGCAGCAGACCTCTCCTGTCTCGCTCGCTGCTCCCCACAGCAGTGTACTTCAGTCCATCTGCCTATTCTGTTCCCCGCTCTGTCTCTGGTGATTGCTCTCACCACCCCACACCTCTGGCCTACACCCTAGTTCCTGTATGCATAAATGAATAAATCTTTAAAAAAATATTAAATTTTTCTCTGAGATTATTTACTTAAAATCAATTTGACTTAGTTTTTGCTTGTATTGCTATTTAGCATTCATTTTTTTCCTTTCTTTTGAATTTTAGTTTCTGAATGTGTAAAATATTTACATAATCAAAATTTTAAAACAATATAGTTATTATTTTAAAAACCACTAGTAATAATAATAATAATAATACAGTTACTATTTTTAAAAAACCCACACACAGGGCAAGGAAATGTATGAAAAGGGCTGTAATTGCAATTTTGATTAAATTTAGAGATAAACATAAAGAATTTAACAAGACATTGAAAATCAGGGATGTGTCTCAATCTTAACACCAATTGTTCATGCATGGGGCCTTGCTAGCTATGTCCATAACATGAGGATTACATTATGATTTTCTACTCACTCTGATCACTTGACCTGGTTTCTCTTGTCCCCCACCTTCATTACAGGTCATCAAATTTACTAGTTTCTGGTTTATAATTGGTTTTCTTGGCAAAAAATTTAAATTTTTATATATTCTTATTTCCCATTTTACATCTTACCCTTTAAACTTAAAATGTATCCAGGTAAATGACTCCATAGTCAATTCATAGACATTATATATTTTCAAACTTTTTGATGTTTGAAATATTACCACTTGGGAACTTAAAGCATAAACAAAAACAAAAACAAACAAACAAAAAAAAAACCACAAAACAGACGTATCCGAACACCTTGAATTTAAAGTCTGAGGTGTTTTTTGTTTATTCTGTGCTCTGTTCCATAAAAATTTTGGGCAGTTAACATCAAAGGATAAATTTTAAGAGAAAAGTAGTATCTCTTAAGCTATGGGATATCTTGTGCTGGTTAAAACTTTCATTTCAAAGCAGTGAATTATACATAGTTTGGTTTCATTATTTTGTAAAGATGCTAACTTTGTTCTTCAAAATGCTTAGGAAAATTTTCTCACGATAACTTGTAGTCTAGTATGGATTGTCTTGGTTTGTATCTTGAGTCTTTGGGAGTATCTTTTGCTCAGCGCTGAAATCTTTCCTCTTGTCGTGAACTCCAGGCTGGTCTCAAAACTCTTTTCATGGCTGACTTGCCCACTCCTGGGACTCTGCAGGCACAATTGCTTCACAAGAGTTTCTCAAAGTAGCAGATCTCCTGGGAAAACTTGATACCGCTCACAGTTGGTGTGGGTAGAAAAGTGATAACAAAACTTGTATAGAGTCAGTATTGGGTGTGCTTGCTTTGTTTCAGCTTTCAAAGAAAAAAGACCAGATCTTACCAGTTGGATGCAAAGTGTGTCAATTTATCAGTTATTTAAAAAAAAAAAAAATGCACCGGGCAAGGAAATGTATGAAAAGGTCTGTAATTGCAATTTTGATTGAATTTGGAGATAAACATGAAGAATTTAACAAGACATTGAAAATCAGGGATGTTTCTCAATCTCGAACATCAGTTGGTCATGCATGGAACCTTGCTAGCTCTGTCCATAACATGAGGATTACATAGTGATTGCATAGTTCAAAGGCAAGGCTGAAAATTATCTTTTAGTAGGTATGCATAAATAAATACATTCAGTAGTTTGACAACTATAATCAGGTATATTCGTACTAGTAGCTATTTTGTATCGATGATCAATATAAACTTCTTTTTGCTTCATAACGTTTCAGATTTTACACTATGGTCCTTTCCTACACTAGTATATTTTGGCCTCACGTATACTTGGAACTAAAATCCACAGCACAATATTTAAGTTGTGCAAATTCATCCAATTGCAGTCAAAATAAGGTCTTATTTGATAGGTGTTTAAGCTAACCTATAAAGTAGTGCTCTCTCTCTCTCTCTGTGTATGTGCGTGTGTGTTTAGCCAACAGAAAAGAGTTAATAATAATAACAACTTTTATTTAACTCTGCATTAAGTCCTTTATATTCATTTAATTTAATCTCAGGTTTAGCCTCAGATGAGCAAACAGGCTTAGAGAAGTGAAATAACTGGTCCAAGAAACTGGACATATTAACATAGCTCATAAGAGGCTTTATGGAGATTGCAAATGCCTAAAGACAACAACCTAAGAACCTAGGTAGGTCAAGTTGATATATTCTTTAGAATGGCCATTCTCTATTGTTTACCATTATACAGTTCAAAGGATAATTGATTCTCAGATGTTTATATGTAAATATAGCTGGATCCAAGGAGAAAACTGTGGGAGACCCAATCTCAATCAACTTATCAGTTAAATTTTCCTGATCATGAACACATGGAGAGGCCAGTGAAATGACCTCATTTATGGGAAAGCAATGGACAAAACGCAGAGGTGATTCTCCATCTTTCTTTACTAGAAAATTTTCTAAAGTGAACCACAAATATGTTTGAGGCAGGATGGAGTCATTTCCCCTATTACGGTTATGTTTGTTCCTATTACATTTGAGCTTTATCACCCAAGTTATTGTGATAGTTGTTTATTTCATCCCTTCTCCCTATTATGTTGTGCCATTATTTCTGAAATAATGAATGTATATGAACTAGAAACTAGCCTCTAGAACAATGTAAGGGACACACATAAGAAAGATGTTTTCATCAGGCTAGAGCCTGAAACCATGGTCAGAACTGTCTTGTAAAGTCCAAGCCTGTCTCACAAGGAATGTCAAATCATACTCATTGTTCTTCTCATCCCATGCATCAACACTTCCTCCTTTTCCATGCAAGGTCAGTAGAGCCTGACCAGTACAAACTGGCCAAAGAAGGTTTTAAGAGGTAATCAAGCAGTTCTGTGACAGGGGCCCCTTTCATGGCCCAGAAGAGTAAACTTTTGAAGTCAAACCCTCCAGTTTCCCCATAGACACAGGCTTAGCAGGATCGCCTCCTCCCACTTCCAATGAGCACGGACCCAGGAAAAGGCATGATTAGCCACTTTGTCTGCACAATGGGAACTCCAGGTCTTCTCTTTTCCTGGCCACTGCAGTCATTTCACTACCTCCATTCACCCTTTCAAACCATACACTATTACTGGGCAGAGAGGCAGGTTTGAGTCTGCTTCTGTCTTCATATTTGTCAGGTCTTTATTAAAAAGTCCCTATCCCTGTTGTAAGAGCTGTTGCTATAAGGAAGTCTGTTATCCATGAATAGAGGCCCCCACACACTATGTCTGATTATAGCATGTGTTTGGGGAAGAGAAAGATGGATTCAATAGTTGATAGCAATTATTCCACCAACAGAATGGATTTATTCTGAAACAACAGAAAGGCAATTCAGAAAGTGTTGTCTAATGACAAGACACATGTGGCTCACTAGAACAAAAACCAGTGCCCCCTTATAGCCTTTGGAGGGACTTTTGCTAGACTTAGAGGAACTTCTTCCTGCCACTGGGGTGGAGAAGCAACAACTTCCTGTTGGGATGCAAGACACGTCAGGTCCTGTAGTTTGCTAACTGCACACACATGGGCCTCTCTTCTGATCTCCTGACATCAACTAAATAGAATTTCTGTGATTAATTTTCACAGAAGAAATCCAGCAGGTGGATAAAGGTACTCAAGGTATGATAATAGGCAACAGGTAGCAGTTCTGGAGTCCGTCACTGTCAGAATAGTTCAAAAGGGCCAAGTAAGGTGAACAGAATATAATGTTCATGAATTTTGAAGCAGAAAACATCAGACCTGGAATTGTTTATTTACTCAATCATTTATTAAGCATTAATAAAGTGCTTTCTATGGGAAAGTAACTATACTAGGTGTTATGAATATAAAATTAATAAAACTTGACCTCATATGTCACAATCCAGTGATAGAAGCAAAATATAAACAATTACAACAGGTTATATTAGAATTTATATAAGGTTTTATGAATCCACTGGAAAGAAATGACTAACTCACAGTAGGAAGTTTTCACACATAAGGTAAATTAAGTAAAAGGTGTCTGTTCCTTGAAAGATTCATAGAATTTGATCAGGTTGAGAAGAAGGAAAAGTATTACAGATACAGAAATAGCTTGGAAAAGAATATCAAGGAATGAAAAGTCATATGTATAGAATATTTGTGCTTTTAATGGGCTGCAGTGCAGAATATGTCAGAGTAAGTGAAAAGATTATACAATTGTAGTAATAGCCAACATCTTATGAAATACATTGAACACCATCCCCTAACTGGTGGGGAGCCATAGAATGTTTTCCTCATAGGATTAGCATTTGCTAGACAAGCATTTCCTGTGAAAGTAGTGATGTGAAAGGCTTGGGGCTCCTCATTGCCTAGACCTTTCCAAGACTCCAGGAAGTCAAGTGTGTAAGACCATAGGTTTTTGCTAACTTTGATCAACCAAATCCTATGTTTTACAGAAGGCCCTCTATATTTGATCATCTTCAGGCTTTACACAATCTGAGTCTTCCTTTGACATACGCCAAAGTTCATGTACTTGTGATCTAGAAAGCTATCCCTGACAAAGATACAAAGGATGGAGTGGAGGGGAAGATGTTGGTAGAAGACTCTTGAAAAGGTCTAAGAGAAGTTAAAAACTGCACTAAGGCAATGGTGGAGATTATTAAGGAGAGGAATAGGATATTAGGAGGTTAAATCAATATTTGTGACAGATGAATATAAGGTTGGAGTGGATAAAGGAATTCTTGGAAAATTTGGATTTTTAATGAATACCTTGCTAACAACAAAATAGAATATATATTTGGGAGCTCAAATGACACTGAAATATCTTTGGTAGTGGGGAAGATCTGATGTTGAAAGAGGGGAGTGTTCAACGATGTTAAATACTGAAAACAGGTTGGAGTAAAATGAGATCTAAGAATTTTATATTGAATTTGGTAACTATGAAGTCACTAGTTACCGTAGGAGAAAACAAAGAGTAGATTCATTGCGTGGTGTGGGTGGAACATAGGCAGCAGCAGAAAGCAGATTGCAATCTTGCTTTTACCTCTCATCATTTTCATGAGTTCAAGGACTGAAGTGCAGTTTCTTTTGGGAAGTGGGTGAGAGATGAGCTATCAAATGAAAGACAGTCCTAGCTGAAGGGGAACTGAGAAGGTGGTCAGACTATGAGGAATGGGACTTGGCCATAGAGGAACCAAACAGACTTGTAGCAGAGCTTGGGAATTTTGGAATCAGAAACCCAGTTACTGGCTCATAAGGTGCTGGAAGGCTAGCAGTTAGCCTGTGTTCATGTAGAAGAATTCCAGGATTGCCTTTAAATGTCCTAAATCCCCCAGATAAAAATAACATGTCTCCAGAGTCCGGGGCATATTGGAGCCTGCAATTTCAGGGCAAGAGGGTTCAGCAATACAGTAGGCAAGATGAGGGGATCAGGGAATCAGGAAGAGCATAACCAGAAGGAAGAATTTACGGTTGGAAAAGGGATGCGAGGCAGCTCCTCTGGCCTGCAGGCTCTGAAATCTGAAATCAGCGCTTCCTAAACTCAGAGGGGAGATTCAGGCCCATTGCCCTTTGTATTTCTAACAATAGCACCACAACCTTTTGTGTTTATCATGTGATCATTCTGAAGTTTCAGAGAGAAAAACTGGAGATTTTGCTATAAAGATTCCTCAGGGGAATCAAGAAAGACATACTATAGGTCTGGGGACAATTCACTGAAGTACTCCTAGCAGCAAAAACCAAAAGAAACAGCTGGAATCATTTTATGAATTGCAGGCAAATTGTAAGATTGAATTCAGTCAAGATAATTGGCTTTTAAGTATGTCCTTTTCTCTTTCTCCTATTTGATATTGTTAACATGAAGTCTTTTCAAATGTCAATAATTTAAATGTAATTTAATTTCTTTAATGAAATTGTTTAATAATTTGAGAATATAAGAATAGCTTTTCAGCAGCGGCATCAGCAGCAGGGGAGAGTGAGGGAGGCAGGGGGAGCGCTCAGTCCTGGAGGGGAAGGAAGGTGTCTGCCAACTCTCCAGGGTGACTCTAGTTATGCCAGAGGAGTCCCTTTGAAAGACCTTCTGTTTCAAGTTCTCCCAGCTGAATGCAAGAGGACTGCATGCCAAATGCCATTCAGGAAATGTAAAGTGTATTAAAATAAGCAGCGATCCAATAGTATTAAATACGGTTTCTCTGTACACAAAATTTTAGGATTTAAGTAAAGTTGGAATCTGGAAAACAGATTGGACTATCACAGCTCCATGGTCTAGGTCTTAAAGACCTCCACATTTACTTTTTTCCTGAACACTGAATCATATTCAACTCTGCATTATGTCTTTTTCTTCTTCTTCTTTTTTTTTTTTTTGAGCACTTCTCTGAATTTCTCTGTACGGTAACTTACGGAGTAAAACTTTTGGACCTTCACTCTAAGTAGAGCCATTTATGTCATTACATAAAGTCATCTTGTGATTGTAAACAAGGCCATGTTTACATATATTGTCACATTTAATCTTTAATTGTGGAACATTGCTAACAAGTGCTAAACTTGATTTTTGATTTCATATCTAACTCCATGCTTTTATCAGTAAATCATATTGACTCTAAGTGTTTTACTTCTTACAAACCTGCCAAACTTCATGTTCTTCAGCATGGAGATAATGTATTATCTCACTTACTTTGTACAAGATCCATTTTGTAGACTAGGACAGAGTACAGAAGTCTTTTCTGGAAGGAAATCTGGGCGAAAGAAAATGGAAGTTGGTGGGTTTGTAAGAAGTAAAAAATTTAATTAGAGGCAATATGATTTATTTATAAAGTATGGTGTTAGATATAAAATCAAAAGCCAAGCTGAACACCAAGACAGCCCTACCGAGTACCTGAAATTCAAATAGCTTGAGTTTCTCTGAGTCATATTGAGCTAAGTATTTGGTGTGGTGGCACAGGAGGTAAAGAGGAGAGTCTGAAATGGTAGAGTGTGAATTTTCCATAAGATGCTACTTATTTTTAAAATTTCTTTTGGGTAAGAAATATATTCTCTATGACAAAATTAGAATAAATATAAATATAGTTTTTGTAAGTCATGTAATATCACATAGTACATTTTATAACATTTTCTATAGTTGTATCTTCTTAGTTTGGAATGCCTTATTATAATGGGGAATTCTGTGACATCTTGAGGATATTTCCGGCAATACCCGCAGCTATAGTGATGACAGAAATAATGATAATAATCTTTCAGTGCTTATTCTGTATCAGACATTGTGTAAAATGCCTTACATGTATTAGGTATTATCTCACTTGTTATTATCTCCATTTTGTACATTAGGAAACAGACTGAGAAGTTAGGAAATGTGTCCAGAGCTGTGCTTGGAAGACACCTGGAAGATGGTCTCCCTCAGGGCTGGTGGCTCTAGTCATTGTTGGGAGAGAATTCTCCAAGGATCTCTTGCATTTCTCTCTGTCTGTGAGTAAAGGAACTGACAGCCTTGTTCTGAATTAGCTTTTTAAGGTATTGTAATGAATAGCCTTAGCACAGTATCTCCCTGTGAAACAAATAGCAGGTTTGTTTATTATCCTGCATAATAAAGATAATGTCTCTCTCTGCTGCAAAGGTTAAGCAGGCTCACTAATCATTATAAAAGGTTCAGGTTCTCTAAGCTCAGGATTCCTCCTGTAATACAACCCACTGTGTGTACAGACATCATCTGGCTTCTGTGGCATCACCTTGTAAGAATTGAAGCTAGACTAACCGGGCACAAATGCTGAGTCTTTGGCTATTGCTTTTGCTGACAGTAATAAAATCTTTTGTCTCTGACCCAGGATTCTCATGTCTTTTTCTATGAAACTGGGGTAGACTAACTTGTTAGCTTACAAGTAGGGTAAAATCTCAGGCCCTTCTTGACTGCCATTATATGGAGAGTTTATGATTCTCTTGTGCAAACTAATTCCATCTGGTCTTAAACACCATCTTAGGAACTTTTCACTTTTAAAACTTACTGCCTGGCCAGAACCAGTTTCCAGCTAGCCTCAGTCTTCTCTGAGAATTGTGCAAAGACAATTTACCTAGTAACCAAGGCCAACGTGAATTAAAAGTCAATGACCTCTAAGGATTAGTATCTATAACCACTCTCATTTCTTGGTAAAAATCTTTTGCAATCCTCTCCTTCTCTCCCTTTTTTGTCCTTCAAAAACCCCTTAAACAAAGACTCCAGCAGGACACAGTTTGAAATGTTACCTGAAATTATGCTCCCCAATGCACAAACCTGAGGCCCCAAATAAAAGCTATTATTTTATTTTAGCCTCCTCATGTTTTCCTTTATAGATAATCTCATCTAGCATCCAAAAGATACATACTTTTCTAGGAGAGTGCTAGATGCTTCCAATGATTCAGATATCTTTGATATATGTCCAGGTAATATTCCCCTGTCTTAGGAAACACATAAAAAGTATATGTGAGAGTCAGATTCTATTTGGGTGATCTAGAAGTGTAGTGTTGCTTAAGAATATCTTGTGGTAGAACTTCCTATTTAAGTTTGCAAAATAGAAGGATTGCCTTGGTTGATGCTCTTAGAGATGTAGACTCATTTTCATGGGTAAAATAAACACAGGAAAAAAACCACTCAGTCTTGGTTTTCTGTTATTTTAGAGCTCGACAGGCATCTATCCACAGCAAAACCTATGGAGTGTGAAGAAGTACTGGATTTCAGGAGAAAAGCCATTCTGGAATAAAAAACATTTGTTTAAGAAAATCTTAGAAGTTTATTAGAGGAACTATGCTTTTAGTGTGTTCAGAAAAGAAAAGGTCATTAGAATATACCAAGGCTAAGAATTGTATTTAAATAAAATGACTGAATACTGTGCATTTTCAGGGTTTGGGGTGCAAGAATTTGGGTCTTCAATAATTTTCCATAGACTTTTAGGAATGTTTATTTAAGTTGTTGTAAGAGACATACACTTGAATGGTTGAACCCAAAGGCTTTATTCCAGCTATTTAAAATAAATACATTAAAATTAAAACCAACAAAAAAATTTCCATGCACCCATCTAACCTCTCCCCCAATTTTTTGTTGAGAAGCTCAGTCACAGGGCTAACTCAGGACACTGTATGAAAAAAAAATTTCCAAAATATATAGGTTCCCAGTCAGAGTCTGGTCAGTGAAGCGTTAGAGTACAGATTTCAAATATGGGTGGATTTCCTTCTATTCAATTTTGCAATTGAATTAATGGTAATGGATGCAGAGAACTAGTTGGTAGCAGTTTTTGAATAATGGCAATATTGGCTGCAGCTGGGCCAATCCTGGCTTATTCACAGTAGACTTCCACAGGCCAGCAGTTTAGGAGCATCAGAAATCCCCTGGAGGGCCTGCTGTTTCAGACACACCTAGTATGATTAGTTTGGGCTGGGGTGGGCCTGAGAATTTGCATTTCTAAGTTCCCTAATGATGCTCATCCTCCTGGATCTAGACCTTTTTTGTGGGACTAAGCAGGGCCTGTGGCTTGAGAATGGAGCTCATTAAAGAGGTAAATCTCCAGACTATTTTTCTACGTTTGCCTTAGGGAAGACAAAAATCTTTGTTTCCCAGAAGAAAGCTCTTTCCACTTCATGCTGGTTTTTGTCTTCTGTTGTATCCCTGTTTCATGTAAGTCCAAGTGAAATCCTACTATGATACACTGAACTCAGTTGCAGCCCTTCCTTTCTTTTTCCTGTATTTCTGGCATCATCTTTCTTCCTTCACATGTGAAGCAGCAGCCATTAATTTTTAGGCAATTTTTCTGGGTAAAGAAAATGCACATTACACATTCTTCCAAACTGCAAACAGTTGACCATTTAAGATTCTTTTTGGAATGGCACGGAGCCAGTTTTCTTATGCTCTTTGTTTCTACCTTTCAAATCACTATGTGTTGTTATCAACAAATTGCTTATCCTTTAAGGTCAAGACCCTTTCTAGACTTGTAATGCTTTTTACATAATAATGGTCTTTTATTTGGGTGTTTTACATTTTTCTCATCGTATTGTTTATTCATCTCAGTGAAATGATATTCGTCACATTTGGAATTTGTCATATGCAGTTCAGTATATTATTAATGTAAACAGTGACCACTGCTTGAAAGCCTGGAAGGACAAATAGGGTTTATTCCTTTGGTTGATTGACAGGAATGTAGTGACTATGTCGGGCCTTGGATTAAGATGGATTTTGACTGCATCTGAGCTGGTTGGGGATGAATGCTATACTTACGTCTATGTTGGGCCCCATAGGGGAGCACAGCTGCATGTGAGCCCCACACTGCTGGACGCTGGCCCATTATTTCAATATTATCTGCAAGTAGGATAGATCAAGCAGTTACATAGAAAATGTCAAAATTATTGAAGCACTGATAGAGGAATAAGAGGAATCTCTATTTTCTGACTTCTATTTTCCTGTATTATAAAATAGGACAATAATATCTATTTGGTAGATGACATAGTTAAGATAGAAAATAACTTCAAAAACAAAGGCATTGCAATGAAAAAAGAATATCGGAGAAAACTGACTGGAAGACAATGTGGTAAGGAGGAAAGAGTCAGTCAGCTGATGTTAAAGCCCACCTTTTCACTCACTAATCCTAGTTCTTAATCTCACTGAGCTTTAATTTCCTAACTAGTGAATTAGAAATAAAATTTCTACTTTAAGGGGTTTTGACAATAAAATATGTATAAAGAGCATGGCTCATAGGGGTATTCAATAAAGGAGACCATGATAATGCATTACTAGTATTTAGAATGGGACAGGTGGGAGAACTGTTATTAAAATATTTGAAAATGAATGAGAGGATAAATATATTCTGAGTGATAAGTGAATTAGTGCCAAAGGATAAAAATTATACAAAGGAGAATCACATTGAATACAAGGAAGAAGCTTCTAAGAAGCAAATCTGGGCAAGCAATGGAATGGGCTTCCGTGTGAGAAGCGTCACCTAACAGAAAATACTGAGAGGCTGCGTGGTTTTGGTCAGGCTGTGCGTGTACACTGATTTCCACTCTAGATGGGAGTTCGGAGGCCGTGATATTATGCAGCCCTCCAATTCAATTATGCTGTGATTTCATGCCAGTGACTTTTTGGAAAATCTCCCTCTTGGTTCCTACTTTTACATGACTTCCAGTGATGACTCTGGGACCCCAAAGGGCTTGGATTTCCATAAGGACTCATGGGGTTCGAGAGCTTGCCATACTGAAAATTCATCAAACTCAGTGTTTTAAAACCAACCAATGAAACAAAACAGCAATAGACAGCCATTTCTTTTCTTTGTTTTAAATAAGGAGTTGGTGTTTTACTTACCTAGGAGCTCAAGTGCTGAATAGACCCATTGAGACAGTCCTAAGGTAGACACTACCAACAAGAGGACGTTCTGGAAAAGCACACGAAGACCTGGCAATTGAGTCAGGCAGCCCAAGAAAGAAGCACTTTACTGTGGCTGGAAGTTTCTGGTACAGTGATCAGCAGTGAAATGATTAACAGTGTTGGCATTTAAGTGATCATAATTAGGTTTCAAAGTTAACAGCCCATTGAGATAAATAGTGGAAGTTCACACCTCTCTCAGTGCTATTGTTTATCAGACTGTCAAGTTGCAGATTCAGGAAGACAACATTAATGTGGCTTTGGACACTAATTGCCCAAAGCCAAGTTACATCCACCTGGGAGGGTCCTTTGGATATTTGTTCAACTAAAATGTCAGGGAATGCGCAATGCTGGGATTCTGCTCTGCCTAACCGCTATAGCATCACACTGATATTTTAATGCCTAGAAGATAAATGTTATGGGAATATGTTGTAGTGTTTGTAGTCTCCTGGCTTCATAATGTATCTGCCTCAGTTTCTCCTCCCAAATGGCAATGAAACTGCTCACTTGGACAAAATGGTTTCTGAGAGGAATAAAAAAGTAAATCATTTAAACAGCAACAACAAAAAACTCTTTGCTCATACGAATTAGATTTCATAACCCATGTTATTGTCCTAAAGGAGTTATATGCACATTTTGTCAATAAAAGAACATTGAGAGCATAATTAAATTAATTTTCATAGAATCCTGAATTATTTGTTCACAATTAAGTTTACACGCATGATTGCATGCTGCCTGATCCTCAATAAGGGTGGAGATTGTACAGTTTCAGTTTGCAAAGTATTGATTTTCTTTTTCAAAAGACATTCAATAATTAAAGACAGCAAAAATGGGGAAAAAGAACCCATAAGCCTTAGGAAAGAATATGCTGCAACATTTTAGTTGTCATTGTCTTTTCATGGCACACGTTTCTTAAAAGAATGAAGTTACTGCTATTTTCATCAAATGATATAATTATTGGTATCTTTAAAAAATAACACCATAAAAATAAACTTAAGGAAAACTGAACTTTAGAACTCCTTGTTTCTTACCAGGTCAGAGTTTTCCTTTTATTTGCTTTTTTTCTACTCTTCTCTTTGACAGGTTAGAGAATGAATCACTGCTTTCTCTGTAACAAGTCAAAAAGTCAGAAGAAAAGGAAAAGAGGAGAGGAAAAGAAAGTATAAAAGAAGAGAGGAAAAGAAGCCCAGAAGCAAGAATGTAGGCGAGAGATGAAAAGCAAATAAAATGGAGAATAAGGAGGTGCTATCAGTTACTTTGGGTGCAAGGACCATTGTTTCCTTACATTTCAACTAGAAATAGATATTTAGTTTCTGCTTCTTTGAAGGAGCTCCGTCTTGGGGAGATTTTTATGGAAATGATTATATGAAAAAGAAATGGCTCTAATCTGTCTGAAAGGATAGGAGGTGTTTTCACTTCTTTACTATGGAGTTTTCCAACTGATGCCTGAGGTTCTGGTGTTAATCAGTAGATGCTATTTCCATAGATATCTGAACTGAGGTGGCTGTAAGGTTGACCCAGTCAGTGGAGTCCATTATCAAGGGAAGAATCATATTTTATTATCATGTAAACAGAATAGGTTATGCTGGGGCAGACTTTTTATTAGGAAAAAGCAGAATGCATAGCAGACACTTTAAAATTAATCTTCATTTTTGTTAGAAGATAAAAGCCTCTGGGGTAATTATACTAATAATTTTCATATCACGCATTCAAAAATAATTCATATTTTCCCCAATGCTTCCGTAGTACTTTTGGGTCTTATTGAACCCTATGAACTTCTTGTCATTGGAATGCATGTCAGTGTCAATGACAGAAAGAATGTGTATGTGAGGTTAAAGGAACATGGAGTAACTCAGGCTCTTTCCCCCTTCCGGAGGCCTTCCAGAGATTCAGCAAGCTCAGCAAACTCAGCAGAGAGCCTTTAACCTTGATGGTATCTGGCATACATGGGAAAATGTGTCAGTTGTGTAGCTATGAGCACACAATTGTCCCTGTGCCAGCTTTGTTCATGTACAGTATAGAAGTAGAATTCCTTGTCCTAAGAGGAAGTGTGTGTGTGTGTGTGTGTGTGTGTGTGTGTGTGTGCGCCTTGCTGCCATGGCCACCATTTGTGTACTTAGCCTCCTGTTGCAGCAGTGAAGGTCTGTTCCTGCTCCCCACATATGGGTTTCGTGACCTGCTTTCTCATCTGCTGCCATCGAAACCGGGCAAGTTTATTGTTAAAGCCCTACAGTGCACCCATAATGTAAACCACAATGTGACGGTCAATTTTATGTGTCAACTTGCTTGGGCTATCACCAGTTATTCAATTCAAACACTAATCTAGAGTTGCTGTGAAGGTATTTTGTAGATGACTAACATTTATAATTAGTTTACTTCAAGAAAGGAAGGTTCTTTCATGTTGTCTGGATGGGTCTGGTCCAGTCATTTGAAAGGCTCTGCGGAACAGCGCGGGGAGCAGCATCAGCCCTGCCTGAGAGCCCCAGCCTGCCTTTCCTGACGGCCTCCCCTAGATAACCACGTCAACTTGCCTACTTAGCCTCCACAAGTGTAAGCTCATTCCATTCAACAAATGTTAAAAGCCCCCGAATTATGTCATAAAAAGACATAATTCACACACCAAATAGTTTACTCATTCAAAATGTGCATTCAAAGGTTTTTGATCACTACATTATTAATTTTCAAAATTGTGATAAAACATGTAGCAAAGCCTGTGTTTGATCTCTCGGTCCCACTTAATTTGTCTTTAATGAGTTAGGTATGCTGAGAATGGGGGGTGATCAAAAGGGGGGCAGCTATACAATCATTCAGAACACACGAGAGTGAGGCGCGCCTCCTGGGGTACAATGAGGCTTGCTAGTTAATAGAAGCTCTTGGTCAGAAAGACCTAGTCTCAAATTCTGGTTTTGACATTTTTTGTGTAACTTTGACAACTGTTCTAGCTGTTGCCTTATCTGTAGAAAAGGCACACTGATTTGCAAGGGCTGCCATAACAATATGACAGACTGGGTGACAAACAACAGAAATTTATTTCTCATATTTCTGCGAGACTGGAAGTCTAAGATCTAAGATTAAGGTATTGGCAATTTTTATTTCTTCTGAGACTTCTGTTCCCTTCACTTGCAGATGATCACCTTCTTACTGTGTCCTCACACGGTCTTCTTGCTGTTTTGGTTGCCTATGTTCTAATCCTTGCCTCCTGTAAGGTATCTGTCATATTGAATTTGGGCAATCCTGATAACCCTGTTTTAACTTAATTACTCTCTGTAGGTATAGGTACTACCTCTGAATATAGTTCCATTCTGAGGTACTGGGATATAGGGCTTCAGTATATGAATTTTGGGAAACATAATTCAACTCATAACAAAGAGGATAATATTAAAACCTATTGCATATGACTTTGGGAAAAAGAATTGAAAAAATATATAACACATTTTGTAAAATACCTGGGGCTTAGTAACTACTAAATAAACAGCCTAGATGAAAAAGAAAACCTATAAAGGAGTGTAGTGGCAGGAAGAGCACAGGAGCACAGGTTTACTATGGAGCTGGGCAGATGGGTAAAGGAGGAGTCCTGAAGCCCTTGGCTTGTTCAGGCTTCTAATGATCTTTTGTAGTGAGGCAACCAGGTACAGGGCAGGCAAGGGGACTGCAGTGGGGGGCCATTAGCCTGGCAGGCCTCCTAGACCCCGACAAATCTTCGCTCCTTCTGGTCTCCCTGCTGCACTGCATAGGTCTCCGTTGCCACATGGTCCTCTGTTCTCTCTGCTGTTGCTGCTGCTCCCGCTGCTTATAAGCCCAGTCTCTTGCTCAGGTGCGCCCACTCACACAGGCCCACACCCTACTCCAGGTGCCCGCCATCAGGCATGAGTGCAGGCCTGCAGAGGTCTATCATTGATGGGAGGGTGGAAAAACCTGACCATTCTTTCATTTACCTTACAAGGAGGTTGACAGGAAGGTTCACTTTCTTCTGGGACATATTACCTCACCAACCCCCCTGTTCATAGGTGGGTCTCCTCTTTACCCTGCCTATTTCTATTATATCACTTTGTTACAGGGAAGCCCCGATATAGAATGGGGTGCCTGACTGTGGGTCCTCACCCGTGTGCTTAAAAAGGACTTATAATAAGACTCAACTGCAGGCACACACAATAAAATTAATAAAGGGTTTATTTACAAAAGGAAGGTAAAAGGAAAGAGAATAAATTGGTGAATGCCTCCTACCAGTTCCGCTGAGCTGGAATTCCAATGGTGCATCAAAACCCGTGAACATCCAAGAGAGCCCCAAAGCCCACATGTCTGGTTATATACCAAACCTGGCTGCTTAACCCCACCCTCAGTTCCCAGCAATCCTCCCTTCAGTGATGATGACATTATGGGATTTGTAGTCCTTGGTATCTTGGATCTCTGGCCTGAGGAGGGGAGGGTCCATAAAAACCTATCTGTGGAGTTTGTTCAGGCCATCCTTTCTCCCCCAGTTTCACACATGGTTGTTTTACACTTTGATGAAGAGTTGTTAGCATCAGAGGTTATGTCTATCTTCTCCAGATCGCCAGCATAAGTGGCACAAACATTTATTGAATGAATGATTGTCAACATTTTTCTGAGACAATATGGTGACTCATACCCCATCTCCAAAGTTTTACAGCAAGATGCACATAAAATAAATGAGAATTTAATAATTCTAAAAGTTAAGAACAAATAAGGTACTAAAAGTTGCTATGATTCATGCATAGCTTAAAGTTGCTTTTATTCAATGAAGTTGCTGTTTAAGTTTCCCCCTTTGAATGAAGGAAAACCTGGTAAGTTTGCATGGCATGCAGTTCACATTCTGCTGTGCTTTTTTAGTATTTAGCTAGCTTTCTCGTTCCTTCTTCCCACTACCCTAAAGCAAATGCTGAATTTTAATTTTGTGATTTTATATCTAAATTTTGGCTATCATCCCTTCACATATATGAATATATAAATGCCTCCTCTCCCCAAAAGTAACATCAAAGCTTAAAACAAGCTTTATGTAAATTTGCCTTCTCAACTTTATGCACCTGAGTTAAATGAGGCTCATAAGAACGGCTGCAATTCGGTTAATGGTTTCCTCCTGACACAGAATTTTAATTTGGAATTGTATTTCTGAAAAGGTGGTACAGTTTAGAAGGCTGACAGTTTAGGAGTCCATTTAAATTGATACCTTCTCTATTAAGGATAGTAGGAGGGCTTCCTTTGGGGTATTAACTCTGCCAAAAGTTTACCAAGGTCAGGGGGCAACAAATGTCCTTGACACTGAAAAGCTCTGTTTCGAAATGTGAAAAGTGTTTAGAGCCCCAGTTGTTGTTTTTTAGTGCTGTTAGCGACAGAATGCTAATTAGTCAAATTAACTAAGTGGCTGAGTCATGCTGTAACCCATCTCCAAAAAAGAAATGCCCATTTTGAGAAGCTAAATGAGACCATAAAGGCAGCCAACCATACCACTCTTGAAAGATGAGAGAGTACCAGTGAGGCTGTTAACCTAGCAAGTGAATTAAGTTTCATGTTTGTGTTGACTGCATCCATCTATGTATCATCTGTCTCTATCTATCTATCTATCCATCCATCCATCTATCTATCTATCTGTCTCAATCATCTATAAAGGGAGCAGTTTCATAGCTATGGCGTACTCTAATAAGCACTTAAATAAACCCTGCAGTAAACTTAGGTTCCCAAGATCTTTAATCAGATCATTTTATTCTATAAGGGAAATCCATTAACAATTTTTATTTGAAACAAAACTTCTAGAATTCAATAATTAAACAATTTTCTGAAAATTGTTGTTTTTGGACCATCTCAGAGGGGTCAGGATGGTGAAGGCAGGTTCTGAGGCAGGGTTGGGTCCAGCAAATGGGAATTTCAAGGTTCAGTCATACTTTCTTGGGAATGACATCTTAGCTAGGATTTCCTGGCCTTACTTCAGAAGGATGTAACTTCCAAACTATTTACTTATTTTACAGTCTTTCTCCACCCCACCCCTTCTCTCAGTTGTTTAAGTGGTTTACCCAAATATAAGGTTTATCTAGAATTCTTTTTGGAGGTGCTGGTCCATAACCCTGAAGTGTTTGTTTTCCAC
The DNA here is from genome assembly GCA_004024925.1 of Scalopus aquaticus. Lineage (NCBI taxonomy): Eukaryota > Metazoa > Chordata > Mammalia > Eulipotyphla > Talpidae > Scalopus > Scalopus aquaticus. The sequence continues at coordinate 23,315 of PVIJ01011227.1, read as the reverse complement.
AATTGAGACTGTTTTTTGATTTCTCCTATTCTTAAGACATAGGTCTATTAACAGGACCTCCAGCAGTTATTCATGCCTATAGACTGGGAAAAAATACACAGGATAAACTGTAAAGGTCTAGCTTTGATAGGAAGACCAAAGCATTAGGTGCTGGCAATTTCCTGGTGCACACTGACAAGCGATACTGAGAAACAAATGTCTTTTGCTTAGGATGGTCTAGGTTAAGGGTATTACTGAAAACCCTGAGGTAAGGATCTGTTGGGTGACAGAAATCACACCACAAACGGTTCAGTTTAATAGATCTGGAACTTTATTGGCTGAAAAGCAATGGGGAAGAGAGAACGCATGTTCAAAAGCCCCTTTTCTCTGACCCTTGAAGAGAGTTTCTTTTTATTTGAAAAGACTTTGTGTCACAATCCAGGGTGTGGTCTCTGTGGTCACACGGTACATTGGCACACTCTCCATTTTGCCAACTGCATTCAGTCACCACCTTGGGAATAAAAGGTTGAGTCCAGTTCTGTGGCTACTGCTCTCCCATTTCATCTGTAAAAGAGCACTTTGGTACAGATGCTATTACCCAGCAAGGGGTCTGAAATCTAACACAAGACCAGAACCTCTCACCAGTCCTGGGTGGGCCACCCTTCTTTTCTGCCCAGAAAGTGAGCACATGTAAATCATTCCCCATTAAAGACCCCCCAAATGCCTCCTCAGTGCCTCCTAGAGGGTCTAAGCCTGTGGATTCAGCTGCCATGCTATTTCATTTAGCATATCAACCTCTGGGTCAGAAGCATATTATTAAATAGTTTTCTTGGTCCACCCACCACCTTTAAACCCCTCTTGGGAAAGAAAATACTTTCATTTTATCAAAATCAAGTAAGAGAAGAAAAACTGATGGAGCTTGGACTAGTTTTGGTGAGCGTGAGATGTGGTATGCATTGTGGGAAGGTGTCTGAATGAAGGAGAACCCAAGTGAAGTGTGAGGGGGGTGGCCATTGTTCCTGCATTGATCTCTCTATGCCCCGAGCTGCCTCAAGTTTTCCTCCATAGGCGGAAAAAAGAATGTCTAGAAAGATGAGCTTATTCTCGCTCTGATTCAACTGGGGACTGAAAAGAAAATGAAACAAATTTGGCCTACTATGCTATGTACTTTATATTACACACATTTGTATTTCACTGTAGAGTTACCTGGGTAAGGGAATGCTATTCTCAGATGTTAGAAAGCTCATTTTAGCATACAGTCAGCAGATTAAAGATGCTGAAGAAGGGAGCATCAAAGAAGAGAGACCAGTAGGAATGGAGTTGATGTCATGCTGGTCAGGGGTCTCTGACCATAGTTCCTCCTGTCTTTGAAGGGTGATGACTGCTCCCAGCAGCGCAGACACTTCTGGGAAATTGTTAGAGATACAAATCCATAGGCCCTGTCTGAATAGGGTATCCACCTCTCTGGGGATGACCCCTGAGGGACTTTCCATATGTTCTTTAGTAGATTCTTATGCATGTTCAAGTTTGGGGATACTGACATAAGAGAGACCCATAGGGAACTGCCGCATTTGTCTTTGGCCACATGTAGGTGAACATGCATCCATTTCTGCATTCCTGTTCCAGGGATGTGTACTCTTCAGGGTTAACTTTCCATCCTAATGCAATGATCCTAATGCCTTTCAGCCATCAGGGTTCCACTTGGAAAACCACAACTTCCAGGGAATAAATCAGACCACCTGGGAATAGTGGAGTCTCTTGACTTGAAAGGACTGTTCATCAGCTTCAATTCAGCAGAGGACCTGTTCTGCATAGTAATAATAATCATTTTGATGACAACCAGCATTTGTTTAAGGGAGAATGGATGGTGGCAGGGTGTGGAAGTCTTAAGTCTTGAGCAGCAATAACTCTTCTCTCTTTGTCTTTGTGGGCTAGAATAATACTAATCATTCTCTTCCTTCCTTCCTCATAGGGTTCTGCCGAGGCAGAAAAAAAGCAGGCAGCAAACTCATGGGGTTGATTTCAGGGACACCACAAAAACTTGGAGGAAAGCCTCAAATACTGCCTGCCTGCCAATGTTCCTCACATACTGGTCACTCTGAAATTCAGTTACTTTCTTTTGTTCTTTTAGCCTTAGTTACTTAAAATATGAATTTCCTCTAAGTGGGTTGTGATTTAAGAGCAACTGTCAGTAAATTTGAGGAAGGCCCAGGTATGTTTCTCTCTACCTTAAAATATACCTGCGTTAGTACCAACATTATATATGTTATACTAATGAAAAAATAGCAATGAAAACATAAATGTATATAAATTATACATTTTCTCCAATCCTTAATGGATTGGGTGACATATCCTGCTTCCTATATTTCTGCTCTAAACTAAAGGAAAACACTGCAGTAATTCATGAAAGGGCTTCAGATGGTCAGCCAATCCCGTGAAATTTTATGCAGAATTAGAACATTCTTAGAAAGAACTTTAATACTCAAAGAGAATTTAGTAATAACAGGTAAAGGAAAGAAGGACCTACACACATGATTTTGCTTGGAGTGAGGGTGGGAAAGACATGAATGAAAGAAATGAATTTATTTAATGAGCAGCTACTATCGGGGAAAATATTGGTAGTTTCCAATAGTTGAAAGTTGGTGATGGTGATAGATTTCTTAGATCAGAACAACATTGACACCAGGTTTTAATGACGACAAGTCTCAGAACCAATTTGGCTGCACATATCGACATTTGCAGTCAGGAGACACCAAAGGAGTCATATAACCTGTTCTACAAGCTTGGTAAAGTCCTAACTCTGCTTGCCTTTGAGGATTCCAGCAGCATCTTGCATGGATGGTTCACTAGAAGAAAAGAGACAGTAACTTAGCAGCAGGATTCAACTCACATCCCAGCCAGATTCAGACAAGGCAAATCCTCCGAGTCAGCAGCTGGATGCAGGACAATTCCCGAGTCCTGTGGGCTCCCAGATCCTCACACCCTGCCCATGCGTGAGGGGGACACAGTCACAGTACCTGGTCAGTATTCACGCTGGGGCACTGCTCAGCTTATAGGTGAAAAAAATCACTTCTCACACCCCTTACTCTAACAAAGAAAGTCTCTGCACTTGGCCAGCCATAAAGATAGCTGCAGTGGTTAGAGCCTCATGTGGAGGGTGAAGCTTCCATTAGAGTCTTTAAATTCTAACCACCCCTGGAAAGAGTATTTTCAATCAGGCCACTGACCTCCCTCCCTCCAGTGAGGAGAAAACTACCTAGCAAATGCTAAGGGAGTATTTTTAAATGAGTCATAGGTAGCATGCCTGGGAAATACAAAGAAAGGTAACTTAAATTTCAGGCAGCTCTTTCTGCCTGCTTGTGTCTGTGCAATTTTCCTTGACTCTTCTCTCCCTTTTTAATAAACCTGTTCTTTTGAATACACACACACACACACACACACACACACACACACACACACACATACATATATATATAAAGAAAATATAAATTTCATAATAGATGAAAGTACTGTATTTTTAGGTTAGAAAATTCTGGTTGAAGGCTGGTAATTTCCTACAATTCTTTGAAAACTCTTCATTCCCGAGCATTTCTGAACACTTTGTGCTATCCCTTTATTGTTTTCATTCTCTTTTTTTTTTTCTGGTAACCTTTAGTGCCCTGCTCACATCTCCCCACAGACACAGACACGGATCTTTTTTCCTGCCTGAAATGACTTCCTCCTGCTCCTTTTCCTGTTCTGCTATCATCCTAGCTTCGAGATCCCCTTTTACTGGGAACAGTGGCCTTCCCACATTTAACTAGTGTCTTGCTAGGACATCTTCAACATCTGTGCTTTCCAACTGCTTTCCAAGCACTGCATTGTAAGTCTCCTGTTCATTTCTTTGTTGCGTGCTCCTTGAGAACTGGGGCTGGACCCAGGACAGAGCAGAAGGCAACAAACAGGGCCTCATGCTTCTCGTACCCTTGAGAGCTTTTCTTAGGAGGCTGAATGAACTTACGTGAGAAAAAGTCCCCACTGGACAAACAAGGCACGTTACAATTAGGTGCTAGATGTTGAGGTATGTTCTATAAATGTCCATAAGCAATTAGGGATTAAAAAAAATGAAGGCGAGGCTGATAGGAAGCCAATTAAAGACACTTTAGTGGTGGGGATATGAACACTGGTCCTAAGCTTTTCAGTCCTAGGACACTAGGAGGGGACCACAGGCTGCACTGACCAGCTCCCTGGGCTGGGTCTGGACCTGCCTGTGTGGGACAGTGGGACTCTGAGTAACCTCAGAGAGTGCTCCGGGCATCCCCAGATCCGTGCAAGGGCAACAGAGAGCTGGGGAAGGAATAACAAAGCAGTTACACCAATTAAAATAGAAATGATATCATCTGGGATCACTCAACCAATTAGCATACAATTTAGTGTAATAAGAAATCAGGGAGAGGGAGAAAGAGAATGAGAACAAGAACACATGGGCCTACCAAGAATAAGAGAGGAAGCAAAAGAGCGAAACTGCTAGATTTCAACATTGGGGAGATTTCTCCCATTTGCCAGCAAGAATTGCACCCAAGAAGAAAGGTAACTGTGCTCCTGCCATTTTGGAGTCCAGCATATTATCAGTTGTAGATTTTGACATCTTACTTAGACCTCTGCCGGTTTGATTTTAGGAAGAGTGTACATTATTTACATGAAAACAAATATGAGCATTAGGAGGCATTTTTCCCCTGCGTGCAATTCCTGCTAAAGAATTTACATTCTTCTAATTTGCTGCTTTACTGCACCACTTAGTATCCGCCTGAGATGAGCACAATGTCCTCAGTTAGGAAGGTGCTGAGGAAATTTACCCTTTTTGCACTGAATCACTTGCTCTCCTCCTTGAAGCCACCAAAGTCCTACTCACTGGAAATTCCCCTTTCTAAGCATCTATTTTCATTTGGAGGTCGGCTGACCCCCAAATCCCGATACAGGCTTCAAAAGACATTTGAGTTTAACATTTAATGCTGGGTGCACTGATGAAGTATTTCTACTCTGATTGAAAATGGTCTTTTTAATAACAAATGCAGAGGCATGTGTTTTATTTACAATACAATTGATGAATTCTCCTTTAGAATGGGGATTCTGATGTATTTTAGTAACACACAAACATGAATACCATATGGTGAGCTACTTCCTGCAGAGTTAAGATAAACATCATGAATAGCATTAATGTAAAGCACATGTATTAGTGGTATCCACCCGACCAACTCAATAGACTTAGAGCCTGAAACTGAACCAGAAAAGTATCTTAGGAAACCAAACATTGAACTTCTGTGCTGTGAGGCCACTGGTGTGTTTTCCGCTAGCAAAGGGGAGGTAAAGTTAGAATCTGGTTTTAAGCACACAGGAATACTAATGCCCATGCTTTTGCTTTTTTTGCGCTTAGATTTTTAGGTCTAAGAATGCTCCAAGAGGCCAACTTTGAAGGTGGCTTTTGATGTGATTGTGCAATTCTGTCCCTTGCAAATTCTATTAAAATGGAAAGAAATACAGAAAACCATTGAAGGTGTTTGAGGCATTTGCATGAAGCATTTGCAGCTGTGCTTATTGTACTTTACCTGAAAGGGGGAGGCATGGCTCATGAAGACTTTTGGTGCTTACTGAGGACAAATTGCAGAAGTCAGACTGATCTTCATGAGGGTAGGACAGCGGGGAACCAACTGGAATCATGTTAATGGAGACCCCATCTTATCAGGCGTGCAAAATTATGAATGTTATGTTCAAATATTTGTGGGGAATAAACTTCTTTGCTGTATCATTTTTGCTCAATGTTCTATTGATGTAATGTAACGGTCACATTATTATAATCGATGGGGGCTATATAGCGTAATTTAGATCTTAAAATCTGAAGTTTCTTTTTGAAAGGGTTTGTTCTTTCACTGTTTGTCTCTGCTGCTTAAATCCCCCACAGATGTAAGGAGACGGGAATTGGATACTCCTCGCTCTCCACTGTCTCTCCCTCCCTGCCTTCTTATTTATTGAGTATCTACTACGTGCCAGATGTTATACTAGCTGCTTTCCACTGTTCCTGCATCAGTACAGCTCCTGCTTTGAATTTCATCTCTTCTATTTTTGTGCCACTGTTGCCCATAGGGAGGAGGACCTCCCACCCTTTTCTTTTTTTACCATCTGCTCCCACTTTCCTTTCTTCAGACCAGATCTTCCAAATTTTGGTGACATTAAAATTCATGTTAGATTGGAAGGGAGGGAGGTGAGAGTGGGTAGGTAAAACAGGTAAATGGATCAATTGTGTGATTGTGGATATGACTTAAATTTTAGATGTAGGGTATATAGACGTTGAATTATGATTTATACCTAAAAGTTATATGTTGTAAACCAATTTACATCAATAAAAATTTATTTAAAAATCCATGTTAATGTAGGAAAGGATTACCTTATTTTGCTATGACCTAATATCAGACAGTAATTAGTGTCCCCAGCTCCAAAGCAGTCTTTTTATGATATATTTTGACTGATGATGCCCCCTGGGAACCTGCAAAGCACATGTCTGCCAGTAGAGGGAGCCAGACAGAGAAACTGAAAAGCTAAAAAAGAAGCAGACCCGTTCTCCTCTCTACCTGCTAGCTACACTGGCAGCTGCAGTTCCTGCCCACAGTAGCATCTGAATCCATAGCTTTTCCATTTGCAGAGCAGCTTGATCATATTGCACTGCAATCCGGAGATAGTGACCCCAGGTGGGAATGCCCCTCCCTTGAATTCTGGGTCCCACTCCCCTCTAAGTTTCTAAGTTTTAATAATTCCAGCCTCTTCCTTTTGTTCACTCAGGCATGACACTTGAGTTAATGATTCCTCTCCTAGTTAATGATGTTTTTTATATTAAATTTTTCTTGAGTTGTTACCCATTAAAACCTGTTATATATTTTAGAATCAAACACAGTTATAGGATGTCCCCTTAATAATGATTATCCTAGCTTATCTTAAGGCTAAAGGGAAAATTGTAATTTTTCAAGAAAATTTATTTTACAAAGGCTTTCTTTTGTCCATTTTATATAACACAACTCAATTTGGGTTACATGTATAAGGAGAGCCTGTTAAATTTTAGTCACTCTTTTTCCCCTCCAGAACTTACATTTTGCATGACTGAAACTTTTACCCTTTGATTAACACTTCACACCATTTTCTATTTCCTTTTCCCCCAATCCCTGACAGCCGCCATTCTTCTCACTGCTTCTTTGTGTTGGACTATTTCAGATTCCTCATATAAGTGAGATCACACAGTCTTTGTCTTCTATTTAAATAATTGGCATAATTTTTGTGAAAAAAAATTCATGTTGATAAGGGTGGCCATGAGTTACTGATTGTTAATGCTGGGTTAAAGGTATATTGGGGCTCATTATATTGTTTTTCCATTTTTATATAAGCTTGAAATTTTTCATAACGAAAAGTTAAAACAATCCATGTTAAAGATCCTTCCAAAATCCTGGTCTTAAACCATACCATGATGAACATATGCCATTCATCCAAACCCACAGAACATATAACACCAAAGTGCACCCTAATATAAGCTAAGGACTTTGATCACTGATGTGTCAGTTGTAACAAATGTACTGCTTTGGAAGGGGATGTTAATAATGGGGGAGTCTGCATATATGTGTGGAGAGGATGAATGGGAAATTTCTGTATCTTTCATTGAATTTTGCTGTAAACCAAAAACTGATCTAAAAAAGTTAAAATCTTAATTAAACAAACACAACCAGCATTTATACAGTGTTTACAAAAAGCCAAGTACCTCGCTAAGAGCCTTATTTGAATTCATAATAGTAAAGCACCCTATTTGATACTTATTTGGGAGATTTATGTTGTAGAGGGAGACTTGGGGCTTAGAGACAGGGAATACTTTGTACAAGATTACACTGTTGGTGAGCCGCTAAGTGAATTCAAACCCAGGGCTGCCTGTGTGTCCAGACCCAGAATCCCCAGTGTTCTGCCCGCCTTGTGGTTCTTGTGACAACGCAGTGAGAAACAGTATTGATAAACGAGCAAGGCCCGTGTAAATGCTAGTTAGCATAATCTGGAGCAGAGACAAATGACCAGGTTTCTCGGCACAGGACTGGCTGTGAGTCTGGCACAGACTGGGCGCGACATGAGGGCTACACCGCACCTGAGTCTGGCACAGACTGGGCGCGACTTGCTGGCTACACCACACCTGCGCAGACCTGACCGCCGCTCAGAGGTGCAGTCTGACAAGCAGGAATGTTGGCTCGCTCCCCGGGTGAGGGAGATGATCTAGTTGATAAACAAAGGGAGCTGGGCACTCAAGTCTAAGACTTGAACCCTTCCAGGATTCTGCCTGCCCTTTTGATTGGCTCCTTGAAAGTGGGAGGAGAGAAGCCAGATGAGCACCCACAGGTGCGCGGGGTCCCTAGACCAAGGTCTCAAAATGCTTACCGAGTCTCAGTCCATGCATTTCCGTCATCTCTGTAAGCAGCACAACGCACAAAATTCACCCCCTTTTGACACCTGGTGATGCAGAAGTAGAAAGAGTTGAAATCATTTTCCTAAGGTCACAGACTTCATCATTGTTGAGAGCAAGGACTAGGAGCTTAAACATCACTTTACTCTAAATTCAGAGTTTTATCTAGCAGATGCGTCTGCCTAAAAAGCTGGTGTGTCAGTTCTTTTATGCTAAGTTCCATTTCAGCATTTCTTCTGACGTATGGCCCAAATTCTGCTTCAGTGGGTCTTGCTCAAAACTCATTTCTTTGGTAAACCATCCTCTAATCTTATATGACCACAGGCTCTCCTTGGACCAAAGCTCCCGGACACGGCCTTTGAAAACTGACATCATAATCCTGAAAAGAAATGAAGGAAATTGAAACCAATCTTTGCAACGCACTATTTTTATTTGTTGATTGTGCTATTTAGATGAAGAGGGTAGTGGATAGGGACTATATCTTTCCCATGTTTTATAGCATGCTGAATAACTTCTCAGAATATAATAAATGTTTCACAGGGCAATGAAAAATTCCAAAGTACATAACCTACTGGGGAGGTTGTAAAATTATTCATGGCTGACACTGATGAGAGGAGCAGAGTTTTTACCCTAAGGGTAAGGAGAAGACATTGTGACATCCAGAGAAGCCAGGAGTTATTTGTGGGAAAACCAGATGCATAGAGAATTTCAATAAAACCAATTTCCAGAGTGAATGTTAATAAGGCATATATAAATGTAATAATAACAATGTGTTAATTTATGCTACTCTGTGACAAAGTTAAAAGTAACTTCTGGTTATAATATGATGCACTAATTTTAATTTAGATCTTAAAAGAGGAAATGGTTCATTGTTGATAGAGTGAGGGAATCATAGAGCATATATATATATATATATATATATATATATTAAATACTATGTATGTAAACTATTATTCCTAATGATAGGATCATTTCTGATGTTTGAACAAGTGAATGAGCTTTGTGGAATTATTGGAAAGTAAAAATGCAAAGATATTGGACAAATGAAATTTAAAATTGAAAAATAACACCATGTGACAGTTACATAGAGTGTTAGAGAAATTATTACCTGGAGGAAGAGGTAGGGGAATAGATTATCTAGAATAAGAGGGAAGAGGAGAAAGTACTCTAGTAGTATACATAAAAGTTGAAGTAACCATTTTTGAATATTTGTTTCTTTAATTTGTCTGTTATACTCTCCTGATAAAAATTTTCATTATAGATGAAACCATTCACTAATGTCTATGTGTTATAAAAACTGCAAGCATTCAAACATCACTAGAAGAAAGTGAATACAAATAAATTTTGGAATCAGTGAATGAGAAGGTTCATAGAACCACAGGGAGCACAGGCTGTGAGGTGCTCAAGTCCAGGTCAGTGGTCAAGGCTGAGAGCAGCCGGCTGGGAGCAACATGGCTTGGAGTAGGGTGTGTTTTTAAGCAAGAACAAGGCCAGAGTATGGGATCTAATAATTTAATAAATGCAGTTCTCAGAGCTATAATGATGGTGATAGTGATGATGATGTTTTTCAGTACAAATTAGGTAGCAAGTATATATTTTACATGCATTTACATATATCAAAGCATTTTATCTTTATGTGAACACTAAAATAGATAGGAGTAACTATAAGATGCTATGAAATCACACAGAGGAGTATATAGCCCGGTCTAGGAGTATTATTTCAGGTTTTCAGGAGAAGGTGAATGTCTTAGATGAAAGAGGAGGTGAGATAGCGTATGAGAGGGGCAAGTGGTAGAGAGAGGAAACTATTCAGGGGCGCATCAGCATGGTAGAAGGATACAGCTGACTTCCTCTGCTCCAGACTCCAGTCTACTCATCAGGGCTATGAATGACATAATCCCTGGCAAGAGACTCATCCTACATATTATCAAAAAATTGAAGTTTCCCCTCCACAATCTGGTTTTATTATTTGTGGTAGACATTGTTCTTGTTCACCAATATATCTGGTCCTCTTTCATTCACGTAGCAGATTAAATTTCCCTTACCCCCAAAGACATAGTTATGGCATTTGCTTCGACCAAGACATGTGAGTGGAAGTAAATTGGATGGCAGCGCATAAACGTTAGTGTGCTTTCTCCATCCTGCTCTCTGTTCTATGGACCCAGGAGGTTGTGTGTTCCAGACATAAGGGCAGAAATTCTGTCAGCCATTCATCAGTGAATCACTTTACAGTTGTCCTTGCTACTCAGTGTCTGGGAGTTACTCCTGAGGGTTACCTTGACCTAATAGCAAATTTTGAGTGAGAAACTTCTGCTCAAAGTCATAAAATTTTGGAGAGTAGTGTTTATAATTGCAACATAACTGTCTATTCTGTTAGTGTTATTTCAGTTGAAAACCTCTCTAGTTTTAGATTAGTATATTTTTGTATCCTTGACTCACTTTTACCATAAAGTATTGTCTATGGGCTTTTAATGGCATTTACATTTCTGTTGAAATGAAATGACTTTTGAAAATAACACACTATTATTTACAAATCTTGTGGTGATGGGTGAATTGGTAGTGGGTTACCCAAGGGGAATACAAAATGTAAAAGATATAAATAACAATAATATATATATATATATATATATATATATATATATATATATATACACACACACACATATATAAACAAATCTTGTGGTGAATTTCAGATGAGAGTTTGAGTTAGAATATAAGAAATGTGTCTATTAAGTCTTATGTGGGTAATATTCTGCAAGACATACTCTATATTATATTACCTTAAATGTTTCGATTTTTTTTTTCATTTTAGTGGCATAATACATTCTAGAGTTTTCCTACAGTCACTTAATCAAAATGTACTTAATTTTCAAGTAACATGACATTCCTATATTTATTGGGACTAAACTTCTCAAAAATTATGGCTGTGGGTTAAATCCATACATATTTCTGAAATTATTTTTCTTTTTGAAGGGAGTATTTCCACTACATTGCTAGACCTCACAGTTTGCATTAATTAAAATATGCATTAATACACTTCACTGAAGTGGAATTTCAATGTTAAACACTTTTGGATGGTATGAGAAGGTAGACCAAAGATTGAAAATTTGGACCAGTTTATTGCTTAGAATTCTATTGCCATTTTTGTTGCTGAAAGTAATTCAAAAGTAATTTAATAAAAGCAGTTTAATATAAATTCAGATGGAACTATGTCATCAATAGACTGAATAAGTTGAGAGACTGAAACTAAAGCAAAAATTACCAATGAAATTCTTTTTATTATGGAATTTACAAAGGATAAGGGAAGCAAAATATTTTCTGGGATGTTTTTATTTTTTATTTGGAGACCCAAAGAGAGAGAGAGAGGGAGGGAGGGAGAGAGAGAGAGAGAGAGAGAGAGAGAGAGAGAGAGAGAGAGAGAGAGAGAGAGAGA
>PVIJ01011227.1:0-11342 GCA_004024925.1 Scalopus aquaticus | reverse complement strand
AAAATGTTGACTTGACATCAATGGCTAATACATTGATTATTACTCATATTCATGATGACTGAAAGAATGAATTTTGTCTTGATTTTGTCTACATTTTCTTCTTCCAGGTCCTGTCACTTTTCTGTATCTATTACTCTTTCCTGTTATTCTCTCAATCCCTTTCCCTGTAATTATTCTTCCCCTTATGTCTCTCTCCTGATAAGCTCTGCCTATGTTCATGATCGTGCTCTTTCTACATCCTACCTTCTTGGGGGAAATTGGATGAGACATTTTTACACTTCCCTTTGCAAAAGAAGCATACTTTCTCATCATCATTCCTAGTCCTTTGGCTTAGGAGCTTTTGTGAGACTTGTAATATTTTCCTAGCCATCTTCATGTAGATTACATCATCCCATTACTTCACCAAGTCATGCTCTGACCCAAGAGATAAAAAAAGGGGAATGAAAAGACCTACCAGCTTGGAAAGACCAGACTATTTTATGTAGTACATACCTTACTGCTATATACAAAAGTCTAAATTATGTGGTAAAACCATTATTGATTAAAAATTATGCTTTAGAGACAATACATACAAAATGAAGTGGAGTAAAGAGTGACTTACTTGAGAACAGAATTATGTCATTTCCAGAAAAATTAAATCCTAAACCTCAAGATTAAACTCCCTTGTGTTCATCCTGAGTGTACTTGTTTTTCTTTAAGTCAGTTTTTCTTTCCTGTTTAGCGCCCTCTGAGCAGTCGCTGTTTGCAGGTAGTTTGCTAGCAGAGCCATTGTCAAAGTCAAGTGCAGAAATTGGGTTGCTAAAGAGGGGATAATGGGTGGTCTCCCAAATTCTCCTCCAGTGTTCAGTCTAGTATATAATGTGGTCATTATTGTTTTGGGACATAAGCAAAAGCTTTAGGTTTTTTCAACAATATGAGTGCACTCACACACACACACACACACACACACACACACACACACACACGGAGAGCAATCTTTTATATACACATCTACATATTTCTTTATGATATTTATAAACTTACTTTTCTGATTCACACACACACACACACACTTCTGTTACCAGACCTCTCTGTAGAAGGGCTTGAACTAGTCAGGGAAGGATAGAGGTAGGAGGGTCAAGATTATATTGAGGGCAATGAGAAAATAGGTGGATAAAAAATTTGACTTGGACAGAAATTTTCTCTTTTTGTGGTGGTAGAAAGAGGTCTAAAGAGGACTATGTGATTATTTGATAACATTTTTATTACAAAACATGAACTTTTTTTTACCTATTTTTTAAATCATAGGTATATTATCTTATTTTTTATAAGATTTATTTATTTGTGCCTACAAGATCTGGGGTGTAGGCCAGAGGTGTGGGGGGGGTGAGGGGATTCACCAGAAACAGAGTGGGGAGCAGAACAGGTGGATTGACTGAAATACACTGCTTAGGGGAGAAGTGGGTGAGGCAGGAGAAGTCTGCTGGGCCATGTGGGAAGCTCCCTGGCCGGGGATTGAACTTATGCTGCAGTGGCTGCTGATAGCTTCATAGTGCTGAGACTTAACCCCTTGTACCACTAGGGAGGCCCCACTGTCTTACTTTTAACAATCTATTTTTTTTATTACAAAAGTAACACATGCTTTATAGGAAAAATTATAAATAAATGTATCTAAAAATTCACCACAGTTTGAAGAATTCATCAGGATTAGATCTGAAATAAAGGATCTGTATCATGCATTAAGAATAGCTACCCCGGGGAGGGATTGCTCGTATAGTAATTTTGATTTTATGTTCCTTGGGAGAGAACTAGGTAGTTGCTTTAAAAAATGCTGTTGAATTAGACTTGTGTAAGAGATAACTTTAATTTACTTGAAAAAGAAGGAAAAACAGAAAGCCCTGTGAAATAGAAATAGAGTACTCTGATCACGTGCCAAGCCCTGTAAGCTTATTTCCCTTTTAAGAAGTGTTTGGGAGGAGAGGACATTTCCCCCTTCCCCTCTGGGTTCTACTCTTGTTGGTTGAGCAATTAAATTGGCATCAGACAGATTAGTAAAAGAACAAACTCAATTACATATGTATGGGAAATCTACATAGATGTTAATTCCAAAATTAACAGAGCAAAATGGGGATATCTATCCTGAACTAAAGAATGAGATAGAGTCCTGGGGCTTCAAGGAGGGGGGCTGGGGACACACATGATGAGAACAGAATGACTCATGGGATGAGGCTCAGATGCTTATCCTGCCACATATAGAGATTCCTCCAATGAAAAGATTATTCCTGGTTTAAAAACAATCATAATTCTGGGTAATAGCCCCACTTTTCATTCTTCTATGTAGTTAAGGAGTAATAAAAGTTTCTCATGAGGCTGCAGGACCTCAGCTGGCCTCAGAGCAAAATAATCCACATGCCTTAGTGATATGTCTTAGAAAGCCCTGTTCTGGACATATTGGGGGCTGAGGGGGGGTGGGAGGTGCTATCCTGCAGTTGCAAACTGGAAATTTGGAAATTGTACAGAGCACAATCTGGGTATGTGCAACTACACACAATTCCACTGGCAATCAGTAAACTAGCAAAAGTAGCAGACACTTAAAATCTGCAGTCTTCTTACTTTTATAACTTTATAATGGCAAGAGATGAAAAATATGCATAAAATATGGTTTATAAATGCCTGAAAGTCAGCAAAGTATCCAAGATGACTAAATTTAATTATTGTTATGTGTATTTGTGCATTTTATCAATGGATCAATGTTGTTTAAATAGTAATACAAGCATAAACAATTCATAAATTATGATATATTAATGTTAAGGCACTTATATTTATAAGTTCATTTCAACAAAATCATTAGTTATGCTATTTTTATCAAAGTTTTCATATAATTAGTATGCTATTGATAACAGGGATAAATTATTCAACCTTTGTAAATGCACTGTGTTTCCTATGTAGTTTTTTTATTATTTTTAATTTCAACTTGGATAATCTTCTCTGGATAAAAGAAAATGGAATTATCAATAAAATATTAAGACTATAATTTTTTCTCATTTTTGGTGCAACTGATACACCAGAAAGTGATAACATATATCATTGCAATATTTAAAAGTGGCAATGTAATTTGTGTTTATTTCCTTTTTTTTTTGTCTATGGGAGGCATTTATATAACTTTAAGGGGCAAAACTTCAACTCGGGTGTTAATATTCTTTTCTCTAGGTAATAAAAAATAAAATATATATTCAGCACAGAGTTTGTTGTCCACAGGTGGAATTTTTTCTCTTTTTCCTCTTCTTCCTCCGGCTTTTCTTCCTTCTCCTCCTCCACCTTTTCTTACAGCATTTCAAATGATTGAATCACACTCACTCAGATAGTTAGAATAATTTATTTTTTACTTATAAATATATATCTCCTCTTGGTTGTTTTGCTGGAGAACCTGATGACTAATATAGCACTTTTAAGGAACTATATTACATTTACTCTGCAAAGGTTCTATGGAGATGCAGAGTGTACTGCATTAAAACAAGTGGATTAAATTCCACTAGTCCCATTCTTCCATTATCTCTGTTAGTTTCCTAGCAGCACAAAAAGACACTGAGTTTTGTTCACCTTTGTACTCCAAAGCCAGAGGCAGCCTCACTGATGGGGATGAATTCAAATTTTGATAAATGAAAATGACAACAATCGTTAATATTTTGTAAATGCTTAAAACATTGTAAGAGATGTTCCCGGAACTTCATATGTAACTGACCCAATGTGTTGGTTTGTTCATGACGGTGTCAGTGTGAGACTGTAAAGATTCCAGGAAAACTGGGATGGTTGGTCACCCTGTCACATGTATTAACTCCAAGCAATCTGTAACTTTTTTTTCGGTTGGGTTGATTTATTTTATTGTTATTTATATCTTTTACATTTTGTATTCCCGTTGGGTAACCCACCACCAATTCACCCGTGATCCATCTCCATGGTCCCTTGTGTCCTTTTCTACTCCATTTTGTGCCCTTATCCTCTCCCTCCCCCGCTGCAATACCACTACCACTTTTGGGAATCTACCCAAGGGCACAAAAACACTAATCCAAAAGGATACATGCACTCGTATGTTCATTGCAGCACTGTTTACAATAGCAAAGGTATGGAAACAACCCAGATGTCCAAAAATAGATGATTGGATCAAGAAGATGTCGTACATATATGCAATGGAATACTATTCAGCATTCAAAGGAGATAAACACATGCAATTTGCATTGACAAGCAATCTGTAATTTACAGTCAGTAGGTAATAAAACATATCAGGACTTAGTAAAATATTGTCCTCAAATAATAAGCGCACTGAACAAAAAATTCACTAGCAGTCGTTAGTACTACCAAGTTCCTAAGTCTTTCGATAAATTCCTGATCTTAATTCAAGATCTTAAAAAGTTTTATTTAAATCGCAAAATCTGTGTTCCCTCAAAATGTGCATTAGGCCACAGTACTTTAGTTTACTTCTTTACCTGGGGAATAGAGTTACTATTGACTGTGGCTTTTCAGATCATTACATACACTATCTCATTCAACTCTGACAACAACCTTTTGAAATAGAAGTGACAATTCTCACTTGTAGATGAAAAAATTGAAACTCAGAAGAGTAATCTATTGCAAGTCACAGATAAGTGGCAGGTCAATGAACGGAGTGTGCACTGCCTATGCTCTTTCTGAAGTGGTACATATCTGCCTCTCAAATGCAGACACTTCTGATGTGAAAAAATGTGTATAGTATGTCTATACCAGTGGTTCTTCAGCCAGAATCCACCTCCCACTTTCTCCAGGGCAGGGAAAGGCACTGTTCTTTGTGGTGCCTAACTTGACAGGGACACATATTAAGTTCTCCCAAGGAGGCTCTTCCTTTCTTCTCTGGAAGCAGGACTGGGCAACCCCCTGTGCTAGAACAGGCTTGAAGCTTGGAATAGGAGGAAGAGCTCTCAGTTTGCATTCAGATGACTCCAATTTCTGTGAGCATTTACAGGGAAGTTGTATTGCCTCAGCACTCTCTATTCCTACAAATTCCTTTGAAGATCTTCTAATTAATTTAGTCTTTGCTTTCAAAAGTGCTTGAAGGTTATAGTCATGGAATCCTTCTTAGCAAGTCCTCTGGGGAGATGTCTTCCACATATAGAAAATGTGATGTGGCAGGGGCCTCCTTGGTGGCACGGGGTAAAAGTCTCAGCACTATCAAACTCTCACCAGTCACTGTGGTCTGAGTTCCATCCCCCAGCCAGGGAGCTGACCCACATGGCCCAGCAGACCTCTCCTGCCTCGCCCACTGCTCCCCTCAGCAGTGTATTTCAGTAGATCCGCCTATTCTGCTCCCCTTTCTGTCTCTGGTGAATCCTCTCACCAACCCTCCCCCCCATCTCTGGCCTACACCCCAGCTCTTGCATGCATAAATAAAATAAAAATTAAATCTTAAAAAAAAATGTGACGTGGTAGTCATGAAGAAGTGCCACTCATCTCTTGCACACTTGACCGTCAGCTCCAATTGTGGCTTCCTGACTCTATTTCTGTGCCAAAACCCAGCTTCCGAGGGGCCACCCCAGCCAGTGACCGAGTGTCTAAGGGGTACTAAGACACATCTGTTTCTAACACGTGGAGAACTTTTCTGAAGCATGATTTTGGCCCCAGAACTTCCCACTGGCCTTTTCCAAACCTTAAAGTCTTGCTGTAGGTTGAGAATCTTCTGACCCAATCTTCCTTCCTTTCTTCTTCTCCTTCACCTGTAGATCTGAATTGCCTCCCCAAAGTTCTTCCCCTCTCCAGAAACCTCTCTTTCTCCCTAATATACATTTCACATAATATGTCTCTTTCACCTGTCTTGGTGTTTGTTGCTCAGATAAACTAAATTACTATATATTGGTATTTAACATCCACTGTCTTCACTTTTGGGGATTTAGTCAAAATTATAATTTGACACAAAAATAAAAGCTGCATTTAGCATTCTGCTCCATATGTCCTGGGTTCAAATTCTGGAACACTTCACTAAATGCCAGATATCTGATACCAAACATTTTGGGAGAATGGAGAAGACTTGAATCAACAGAACATTTGAAGAAAAAGCACCTTCATCTAGGTTTCTGGGAAAGTTTCCCTTGTTTCTAGTTGAGTTTACTTGTATAAATGGAAACCTGACCATAAAAGAAAGGGGACATTAATAGAAGAGGGCTGACTTGGGACTCTGAGGTCATTTATGTGGCTGCTGAATTTTTTTCTTTCTATTACAGATGATGGTCTTGAAAACAGCCCTTCATTTCCTTGCTTTGTTTCCTTCATCTGAAAAAATGTAAAATTGTTTCACTAAACCCAAGAGAATAATATTATCACACCCATTTTTAGATTATAAAACTAAGACTGAAGGAGAGAAAATTTAACTCATTCATGTTTACCTTACTAGGAAACAATAGAATCAAGATTTGGATAGAAGGGTCCATGGCTACAGTCTTTTTTTTTTTTCCCTCCATCTATTTAAAACTACATCTAGAAATCTTTAAGGCGATACCATTGATTAATTTTATGAATTTATATACTTGAAATTAAAAGACAACACTGTCTATATCCAAATTTTAACGGTACATGGATTTTGTCCTAGTCCTTATTGGCCAATTTTGGTTTATTTTTTATTGGTTGCTTTCCTGAGCCTCTTCAAATGTATTTGCTTTGTGGAGCTGCAGTGGATTAATCCTGAATAAGTAATTTGGAAATGTTTTTATTCATTTCCATGGGAACCATCTATTTGGATTTTCATATATCAAGATCATAGAGATTTGTCCCAGTCCAATTGCAATCTTAGTTACAGCAGTGTCGGCTTACATATTAAGGGCATAGTTTTGCTCTGATGATCCTTCAGAAATCTGTAATTGGTGTGGAACACTGACACTAACAGAATGTGTCTTATGAGGTCCTGTGAGTTAGGCTTCTGCAGACTAGTGAAATCTTTCTTGATGGAACAAGCCCTTTAGAATTTATTAATACTATCTGCCTCTCCCACTAACTACTCACTTCTCACACAATCCATTTGGTTTGCCTTTGCTGGCATTTTAAAGATTCAGATCTGCATCTGAGAGTCGATTGAATTCTGATATGTATAGAAAATATCGGGTGTATCAAGTCTAATAGATATCAGGTATGTTCCTTGACTTTTTACCTCCCAAACAGGACTTTATTATTTTTAAAAATAATTTTGAGATGAGCATACTTCCTTTATATATTTCCTCTATACAGAAAAAGTCTCTATTTTTTGTTTTCAGAATATGTATCCTGCCTCCAATATTACTTTACCTCCTGCCACCCCACCCCAAATTTAGGACTTTTTTCCTGTTATATTTCTTTTCTTCTCAACTATGCTTAGTATGTTTGTGTTGGGGTAGGTGTTGGGAACACGCAGTGCAGACATGTGGAGACTACCAGCCATGTTTAAAGAAACAATATGATGGAATGTGGCCTGGGCCACAGATATGAATCCTAGGATAGTTTGTAACAAATGTCTAAGATTGTCTGTTCTTCTGCCTATGTCTGTCTGTCGGTCTGTCTATCTATTCTATTTACCTGTTTATCTGTGATCTATTTTTTATCTTTCTTTCCTTTTTTCTTTCATGTCTAATTTTTGGTACAAAATCATTTCTTGAAACATTGATTAGCAATAACTGGCTTATGTATAAAACAGTATGTGCATTATACAATGTAATCAACTTAGAGGCTCTCTGATTGTGATGCAGAAGGAAGTCATGCACATTTTGAAGATTTGTTAATTCTGCCTTCCTACTCTACCTAATGGTATTATTGCTACATCGTCTTTCTTTTGGCATGCTATTTTATTTAAATTTTATCTTCTGTGTCATATAATGAGTTTTAAAAACAAATCTGATATAATCTTATTCTTTAGCATGGTCCATTTTATTTAGTCCATTTATCTATAATAAAACTAATGGTGTATTCGGTTTTATATTTCCCATCTTACTATTTGTTTTTAATTTGGTCTCTTTTATATGCTTTTCTTTCCTTTCTCGCTTTTTTGGGAATTAATTAAATATTTTCATCATTTCATTTTTCTCCTATTCATTTGTTAACTTTATTACTTTATAATTTTTTTATGGTTATTATTAAGTGCCCATTTCATTTAAAAATAAATTATTTGTGATTGTGGCAACACTGGTTTGCACCACAGTATATGATTCAGAGGAAAAGGATCACATCTTCTCAGATGTATGTTACCACACCACACCGACCACCAAGGCATCCAACACAGTCCTAAATGGTTACTTCAAGTTTATTGCTATTTTAATGGTTAGTCTAGAGATTATAACCTATCTCCTTCAATTACTACAAATTATTACTTTGACCTCATCTTTAATGTTGCTAGAAACTTTGAACATTTGAACTCTAGCACTCCTTCTTGCTTTCTGAATTATTCTTATACAAATTTAGTTATCCATACATTTCAAATTTCACAAGAATTAACAGTTTTTTTATGGTCAATATTTATGTATAGTTACCTACATATTTATCTTTTCCTGTGTTTTTCATTCCCTCTTTTTTCCCCCATGTTACCCTGTGTGATTATTTTTCTTATGCCTCAAAATCTTGGCATTTCTGTTAGTGGAGACCTATTGCCTTTTGTTCATGTTGAATTTAAGAGAATATTTTTGTGGGAAATGGAATTCTGAGTTGCCTTTTATTTTCTTTCAGCACTTAAAAATGTTATAATGTCCCTACTGCCATCATTTCTGTTGAGAACCAAGTTGCAAGTCTCCTTTGAAAATAATGTGACTTCTTTCTCCAGTTATTTTTAAGATTCTTTGTCTTTGGTTTCAGGGTTTTTAGTATGATTACTATGTGATTTTCATTGTCTTTATTCTGATTGGAGTTTATTGTACTTCTTGAATCTGTGGGTTGACAGATTTTTTCACTCCTTTAACAGGACACCCTCCTTATTTAGAATATTGTTTTTTTTATCACCTCTTTCCTTCCTTTCTGGTACCATAATGACTATATATTAGAAACTGTGAACATGTCTCGGGAGTCTTTCTTTCTGTCTTGTGAAACCAAGTCTTTATTTTTTTCTTTCAATTTTCTTACATTGTTGTTCATTTTTGTCTGATATTTGATTTATAACCTCAGCTGTAATCCTTATAAATCTCCCATCACCCTGTCACCATTAACCCTCACCATCATCCTTTGTGCTCTTCCCTTCACTGCTTTGACACCCTCCCTCCCCTCCCATAAGTCTCCAGTCTCTAATTTGCCTGTTAGCTGTTTTTTTCTCTGACCCTTTGTTCAGCTTCCCTATATTCCTCCTGTAAGTGAAATCATCCAATATCGGAAGTCTTTCATTTTAACATAGACTTTTTTATTTTTCTCTGTGCTTCATTTTGGGTATTTTCTGCTCATCTCTTTTCTCATTTCCCAATCCTATGTATAACTATGCATAATATGCTGCTAACTCCATTCTAAATTCTTAGTTTAAGATACTGCATGTTTTTAAGTTTTAGCATAGCCATTCGATTCTTTTAAAAAGTATAGATGCTACCTCTTTGATGAAATTCTTCATACTTTCACTTATTTTGTCTAGCTCTCCTCACTTTATTTAACATGTTGATGAGAGTTATTTGTTTGTTGACGTAAAAATCTTGATCAGCAAGAGGTCTTATTTCTATTCTGTTTTATTACGTTGATTATAGCTCACACGCTCATACATTCTTTTTATCCAATAATTTTTGACAAAATGCACTGTTTTGTGGCTACATATAATTTTATCTTTCATTAGAGAAGGTTCCCTCTTTTCTCTGATGAAGAGAGAATGAGTTGGGGATTATCTCAATTCAATCATGGACTGAGCTTGATGGGGGCTCATTTCATTATTTCTGTTTAACTTTGGTCTGTCCCTATTCCTAGGGCAGACCTACAATGTTTTTAGATGAAAGTATGGTCTTTGTCTTATCAACTCTAAAATCTGAAGAAGATTCAGCTTTCCTTTAGCCATTTTCAGGTTAATCTTTATCCTTCTACCTCATTCAGCAACTTGTATTTGAAATATTTCTCTTTACCTGGCAAGTCTTTAATTGCCTGGAGATTAAGTTCCCAGGAGATTATAGAACTTTTTTCTAGAATTCCAAAAATTTCACTACAGGGAAAATTGTTTATGTATTTAGGTTTTTAATTTGTTACCCCAAGTCTTTTCGACAGCTAAATATTGGTGGTTTCTCGTTTCCACAGCATAGGTCCTCTGCCTGGGCCAAAGTCAATCAACTTGTGGTCAGGCCCCAAAAATGTCCCCAGAGAAAAAAATTATTGACTATCATTAGCTCATCTCTGAACACTGCTCACCACCTTGGACTTTAATTTATTTAGTTATAATTGCTCTTATAACTTTCTAAAATCTTAAAAATATATAAAAATAGCTTATCTTTTACAAGTTTTCTCAAATGATGTCTTAGCCTGCTGTGGATTACTTCATTCTATCTGAATATAAATAAAAGTTTGTTCCTAGTCACCATGATTTCCAAAAACAGTGGGAAAGAGGAATGTTTTTTCATTGGAATTACCAGACTTTCCTCATGTCTGATGGGATAAGATGAAGAAAAATGCCCAGTAAAAGGCTAATCTTTGACAAAGGAGCAAAGAAAATGCAGTGGAACAAGGACAGTCTATTCAATAAATGGTGCTGGGAAAACTGGACAGCCACATGGAAAAAAATGAAGCTAGACTACTACCTCACACCCTGCACAAAAGTCAACTCAAAATGGATAAAAGACCTGGATGTAAGACCTGAAACCATAAAATGTATAAAGGAAAATATAGGCAAAACTCTACACGACATACATCTCAGCAAAATCTTGAAAGACACATCCCTCAAAGCAAAGGAAGTGAAAGACAAGATAAACAGATGGGATTACATCAAAATAAAAAGCTTCTGTACAGCAAAAGAGACATTAACCAAAGCTAACAGACACCCTACCAACTGGGAAAAGATTTTTGCCACAATATATCTGATAAAGGACTGATAACAAAAATTTACAAGGAACTCACACAACTCAACAAAAACAAAGCCAATAACCCAGTCAAAAATGGGCAGAAGAGCTCAAAAGGCACTTCTCCAAAGAAGAAAAGCAAATGGCCAACAAATACATGAAAAAAATGTTCCACATCACTTATAATCAAGGAAATGCAAATCAAAACCACTATGAGATACCACCTCACACCTGAGAGGATGGCACACATTAAAAATACAGGCAATAACAAATGCTGGAAAGGATGTGGAGAAAAAGGAACTCTTCTACACTGCTGGTGGGAATGTGAACTGGTCCAACCACTATGGAAAGCTGTATGGTGATTCCTCAAAC
>PVIJ01011226.1:0-55798 GCA_004024925.1 Scalopus aquaticus | reverse complement strand
TTTTTTTTTATAATATATATTTTTATTGTTATTTATGTCTTTTACATTTTGCATTCCCCTTGGGTAGCCCACCACCAATTCACCCGTGATCCATCTCCATGGTCCCTTGTGTTCTTTTCTATTCCATTTTGTGCCCTTTCCCTTCCCTCCCTCCAGGTCCTTCCTCCCCCCCTCCCCCCCCACTGATTGTCTCTCTCCCAAAGCAGTGAAGGAGGATGTGTGGAACCCAGCTGATAATTTGGGTGCCTCCTGATGCTCTTGTACTATTTTTACTATGAAATTACAAGTGCAGTAACTCCATTCTGAAAACAGAATGAGCCCTTTAATATGAATGTTTGTGTTGCACACTTGGTAAGTCACCAAAACATGTCAAAGTCAGAGCTGACAGTAAGTGAAACTTCGCATGAAGTTACATGAGAGAAAATGAATACAGTTGCAGGACCAAATACATTATCCAGAGCTACTTATAGCATCCTCCCCCAATATTATCCTATTATCTCCTTTATGTTTTCCTTCAGGAAAAGATGTGCATGGGGTAGATATGGAGAAACTATTCCCAATCTTTTATGCAAAGCTGAACTTTCTCATGATAAGGATGAATTATACTATGAAAATGTGCCACTTTTGTTTCTGGTTTCATTAAGTGTAATTAACCAATGACATCAAATTCTGCAACTGAATTTATGGTCATACTGATACTGACAACCACAGAGTACTTCCTGCCAATGCCTGAGCACACAGGCCAGCTCTTGAGATATAGGACATTCCCATCCTGTGACCTTGACTTGTAGACTCCATCAGACTTACCAAAGTCATGTTATAGTCGGTGATTCTTCCAATTTAATCTTTCCCCTTTTACTCTCACTTCATAGAGGAAAACTGTGTAATTTCTTAAAACTTTCCCTAACTACCTATTCTCCCTGCCCCCAGTTTTCCTTCAAAGGTGTTTCCTCAAATAAATTAAACAACTGATTCTACAATGGTTTCCTCTTCTCAGAGGAAGTGTGCTAACACAATGTATGTGTGCATTTGTGAGTATTCACACACATACAATCATGTACATAAAATCACAAGCATTGAATTCTCTAGCATTCTTTTTTACTAAAAAAGGATCATTTGGGCCTCCCTGATGGTGCAATGGATTAAGTCTTGGCCTATGAAGCTGTCTGCAGCCACTGCAGCATGAGTTCAATCTCTGGCCAAGGATATTCTCACATGATGCAGCAGACCTTTCCTGTCTTGCCCGCTGCTCCCTTCAGCAGTGTGCTTTGGTCGATCCGCCTGTTCTACTTCCACTCTTTCTCTGGTGAATTCTCTTACCACCCCACACCAATGGCCTACACCTAGTTCTTGTATGCAAAAATAAATAAATCTTTAAACTACAGTATCATTTGGAGAACTTTCATATTAGTTCTGTAGAATTGCTTAATTTAAAAAAAAATCTGCATAGAATGACATTGTATAAATGCATTATAGTACAGTTAATATGTTATATTATAAAAATAGTATGCATCTATTTTTTAAAGATTTATTCTTATTTATGCATATAAGAACAGGGGTGTAGGCTGGAAGTATAGGGGGTGAGACAATTCACCAGAGACAGAATGGGGAGCAGAACAGACATATCTACTGAAATACACTGCCAAGAGGAGCAGAGGGCAGACAGGAGAGGTCTGCTGCACCATATGGGTTAGATCCCTGGCCAGGAGTTGAACTCATGCTGCAGTGGTTGCAGATAGCTTGATAATGCTGAGACTTAACCCCCTTATATCTATTTTTTAAAATACAAATATACCCTATGTGTTATGGTTTATATATATATCATTTTGCTAATGCACTTAGTATGTATACATATATATATATACACATATGCTTAGTATAAATTTATATAGAGAGAATATCTAATGTAAATGTGAATGCATTGCTTTTCAGTTTGTAAATACAAACATTTTTTTAATCTCTGAAAAGTGTATGAATTATGCTATTTGAATTGTTTTATTTTTCACTATTTTATTTCTTTCCTTCAGGACACTAATTATGTGTATGTTGGAAGAGTTTGGAATATTTTCCAAATCAATCGTTTTTACACAAGTCCCTTTAAGTCATTCTTCATTTGCTTTTAATCTCAAGGTTTTCCTACATGCCCTTAACTGTTCAACAGTAATTAATCTTTTTCCTGATTGCCTTTTTATATTTGTATCCAGTTAATATTGGTTTACAATACTGTATATGATTCAGAAGCATAGTTCTACAATACTTAAGATCTATGTTACCATACCACACTTACCCCTAGATACCTATTATGCTTCATCATATTCCACTGGGAACCCTTCATACTCCCCCCCACCCTATATGCCTTCACCCTATAGTAGTCTCTATTCTCGGTCATATTTCTAGAGTTTGATATTATTTAGTTTTGTGTGTTCCTTTATGCCATATTCCACATATGAGAAAAATCACTCAGTGTTATTCTTTCTCCTTCTGAATCATGTTACTTACCATTAATCCCCTCCAGATCAAACCATGCTTTTGCAATTGAAAAGATATCTTCTTTTTTTGTGACTAAGTAGTAGTCCATTATGTATATATACCATAACATTTTGCATACACTCATCTGTTCTTGGTCACTTTGCTAGTTTCCATAACATGAACACAGGAGTGCATGCATCCCTTCATTTAGTGTTTTTGCACTATTCAGAGAGATATATAGGAATGGAATTGCTGAATAATATTGTAGATGAATTTTTACTATTTGGAGGAATCTCCATATTTTTTCCATAGGACCCCAGACTAGTCTAGATTCCTATCAACAGTGTGTGAAGGGTTCTCTTTCTCCAGATTCATACCAGCATTTTTTTCTGGTTTCCTGGTAAGGGCCATCCTCACATGCGTGAGGTGCTATCTCATTGTGGTTTTCATTTGAATTTCCCTGATAATAATTAATGATGAACATCTTAGATGTGCCTGTTATCCAACTGTATGTCTTTTTTGGTAAAGTATCTATTTAACTCTTACATCTATCTCTTGACTAGTTTAGTTATTTCCTTTCATTGGTCCTTAGCAGTTCTTTGTGAATCTTGGATATTAGACCCTGTTAGATGTACAATATGCAAATATTTTCTCCCTGTTAGATGTACAATATGCAAATATTTTCTCCCATTTGGTAAAGCATCTTTTCATTTTAGCCATTATAACATGATTACTTTTTAAATGTTTTAGCTACTTATCAATGAAAAATTTTAAGTTATAATCTTCTCATAGATAAAATCTTAAGTCATATAAACATTAAAAATGCAATATAAAAAAGAAAACAAAAGCAAATATGCACATCCAGAGAACAGATTGTTGGTTTCCAGATACTATTGTGAGATGAATTCTACCAGATAGAATTGTGGGGTGGGCAATATTGGCAAAAGTCTTCATGGTGATGGGTAGAAATTTGACTTTTGTGGTGATCATATCGTAGTGCATATAAATGCAGTACAACTGAAATCTCACAATGTGAAAACCAACATTATCTCAACTAAAAACTGATAGAGTGAGGATAAAATTTGGTGATCTTAGAGAGTCTCAAGTCTGAAAAGTTGCTGTTACCCTGGAGATATTATTATAAATACAGTCTTCTCACCCCCCAAAAGTGTTCTCTTTGGATGACACATAATGTTGTTGCTCATTATTAGCCTATAAAATTTTATGATGTTTATCCTACTTCATTGCCTGCACCAACTCACTTCATGATTTTGTCTTCCTTTCTGAGCTCCCCCCAAATCATGCTGCTTTTATTTACTTTATTCTGCCTATTTTAAACGTGCTTTTTATGTCTTACATTATTATTTAGAGAAAACCTCCTAATTTCGTCTTTCGGCAATTTGCTGTCCTACATTGTAATTCAAGGCTTTTATGTTGGGGAAATACGAGATAATATCAAATGATGTTTAAAAAATATCTCTGCAATACACTTGAGCCATAAATACTGAGATATTCTATTTAATTAACATTAAATTTCAGGGATACATAAGCCTGTATTTGCATAGTGCTTTCTAGTTTATAACACACTTTCATATAAATCATCTCACCAACTCCCTTTATATGAAAAAACATTTCATTTCCCACAACTTCTCTGTGAAGTGGTCAAATAACTGTCTCTTTGTGAAGCTGAAGGTATATTCTTTGCAAATGCTGTCCACCCAAAGAGCATTTCAAGTTTTCTCATAGGAACCTGGCCTTACTGCAAATAACTGAAACTGATTGCAAGTTCTTCTTAGCTTCAGCACACCTCAATAATTCATCCTTGTTTCCACTGGACACTGCCCTTTGTTTGACCCTACATAAAACCTATATCCTCTCTTTGCTGAAAAAGCAACTCAAAAGACAAACACCGAAATCTTTACAAAAGGATTGTTATTCATAGTGTCATATGAGACAATATCACATCTTCTTTTATCACCCCAAGGAAATATGGTTGATCCATCCACATAGCAGTAACTACTTCATTTATACTTCAAAACCTGAACGAATGCCAGATACAGGAAAGAAAGTTCCAATGCCAGTTAAAAGAAAGTTCTGTTCTCCTGATTAGTACCTGATAAATTTTATAGTAGCCTATTACTCAATAGGTAATATATTAAAAATAACATAGTATTTTCAATGTTTCTATTTAAAACTTTAAATGAGAATATAAAGTTAAAATTTGATGCTGGTAGCAAACCACATCACTTTAATAAATTCAGTTTATTTTTAACTTTTACCCAAAACCAATTTCCTTTATATCATATTAGGGGTTTGACATGAAATGTCTAACTCCATTGTGCTGGTCAGAGCTATTTCTAGTTCTTCACTCTCTAGGCCCACAATAGACTCTTTTGTAGTTAGGGGTGGTGAATGAAATATAAGTTTCCTGGTGATGTCTCTGAAAGTTGGTTGTGCACAAATCACAGTCTTGCCTCGCTGAACTCAAGAGTAAAGTCTCAGTCAGCCCAAGTTTCTGTGTGATGACACTGATAGATGAAGGAAAAAAATCATTTGCTGTATTAAGATACCAATAATCGGGGTTGTTTGTTGCATATCATACTCTAATTTATATTGATTGACACATTCATGAAAATGAAAATTATCATGTGACAGAAGGGTATTATATCAGGCCCTAATTCCAGGAATCTATAAATATTAACTTATAAAGGAAAACATCTCTGCTCATGGGATTAAGGATTTTAGGACAGCAATTATTCTGGATTATCTAAGTGAGCTCTAAAAGCAATCACAAGTAGTCTTATAAGATAAATGTAGAATGTGAGTTTACAAGGCTACATAATGATAAATCAATATTGAAAATTGAGCAGAGAAAAATTTGAAGATGATGGTCTTGAAAATTAGTGTTATAACCACAAACTAAAGAATGCCAAAAGCAACAGAAGATAAAATAAAAGGCAAAGAATGGTTTACCCCCCAGGGCCTCTGGGAGCATGGCTCTGCTGACACCTTGATTTTACCCCAGTGCTATTGACTTAGTACTTCTGGTTCCAGAAACATGAAAGAATAACTTCTGTTTTTATAATCCATGAAGTCTGTACTAATTTGTTGCAGCAGTCTTAGGAAACTAATGCAGAGTGTATATATTTCAATAAGCAAGCATTCCTGGCTAAAATATATTTGTTTTTAAGTTTTTCTCTAGTAGTAAGTATCAGCCTCATGTAAAATTTATTAATACTAAATAATTTAAGAAGCCCCAAACACCACCAAATAATCAAACTGAACTTCCTAGTTTATAATAAGTGCTTTGTTTTACATTTGGAGGAAAATATATGTTATAATATGCATGCATCATTTCCACTCAAAGCTGTTTTCAATACTAGTAGACTGAATATACTATAGATATTATTTAATATTGATATAAAATATAGGAAGCTTTAAAAATATTAGATTCTGTTTTTTCCTAGAGTAGATATTTAGAGATATGTGACACTACCATAGTGAAATGTTTCTCTCTATGTGTCATAACTGTCAATGGATTTTTGTTATCAGGGATGTCAAAGGAAAACTCTGACAATGAGGAAGAAGAAGGTGTTATGTGTACAACGGGGAAAGATATTTTTGCTTTGAACGTTAGTCATTCAAATATTTTGCCAAGAATATTAGTGATGTTGATAAATAAAAAGCATGAGGACCAGGGGCTTGTTTCTCAGTTTCACCACTGCCTCACTACCACATAGAAGAGGGCATGACATCCAGTAGATATTCAGCAAATACTTATTAATTTATTTTTAAAAATCAAGGTGAAAATTAAAGAGCAAGAAACAATTTTTATCCAAATGTTCAACTTTCTATTGAGGGCAGAACCGTGTGATGCTTAATTTTATGTGTCAACTTGAAGGACATTTTGGATGACATTAATATTTAAAACAGATAAAGCATATTTCCCTCCATAATGTGGATGAACCTCACACGATCAGTTAAAAGCCTGACTAGAAGAAAAAGACTGACCTTCACCAATCCAAGTAGCATTCTCTTGTAGACTACTACTAGACTTCATCAATATCACTAACCTTCTGGGTTTCCAACCTGTTGGCCTACACTACAGAAGTTTGTCTTTCTAGTCTCCATAATGATATGAGCGAATTCTAACAATAAATATTTCCCTCAATAGGTGATAGGTAACAGCTAGATATAGATAGATAGACAGACAGACAGACAGACAGATAGATAGATAGATAGATAGTCTCCCCCCCACACACACATTCTATAGGTTTATATCTCTATATCTTACCATCTTTTTTATATACCTGGCATCTCTCTTATTGGTTCTACTCCTCTGCTTCTCTGGAGAAATCTCATTAGATAGATTTTGTAAAGGAATATTTTGTAGCCTCACCAAAAAGAATTTTGATGTAAAATTGAGCAGTAGTGTCACACCCATTGTCTACTCATTCCTTTTCATGTTTCACATAGCCTTTCTATTATTTTTATTTTTATTTTTTTGTTTAAAAATAAGGAAAATCACTGTGATGTTTCTAATTAATATATAGATACACACACATATTTGATCACATTTTAATTTTGGTTGCTTGCATGTTTAGTTTTTTTTGTTTATTACAGTCTTCTTTCACATAAATTTACTTCTTCTGATGTAGTTGGATTTGTATTATGGTAAGAGACTTCTATGGGAGAAAGAGAACCAGTTTTCTAGTCCCAAATCCATTGTTTTTTGTCTTAGGTCTCAATTTCCTCAACTGGAATATACAACCCTTGTCCTATATATTTCCTAGGATTGAAGAGATAATTAGGCAAAGAGATGTATGCTAATATAATTTATAAATAACTTTATACATGAAATGGATTAATTTTATTACCTCAGTTTTCTGTTTTGCTATACCTGCAAAAATTTGTATTAATATATTAATTAGTTAATAATTCATTACTATAAATTAAGATATCTGAAACAGTTAAATATATGTTTATATACACACACAGACACACACATACATAAATTTGTGAAACCAAAACAAATTTTTTTAAGTTTATTTATTTCTGCATACAAGCTGGGGTACAGGCCAGAGGCATGGGGCAGCGAGAGGTTTCACCAGAGACAGAGTGGGGAGCAGAACATGCAGAGCGGCAGAAATACACTGCTGAGGGGAGCAGCCGGTGAGGCAGGAGAGGTCCGCCCCACCATGTGGGAATCTCCCCGACTGGGCGTCGTACTCGCGTCACCGCTGCCAACAGCTCCAAAGTGTAGCGCTCCACCGCTGCGCCACCAGGGAGGCCCCAAAACAAAATTATTAAACAGGGAGAAATGAGTAGTTGATTTTGGGCAGGTAGAAGACTAAAGGTCCCCCAAGTTTTGTGTTTACTTATGATTCACCACCTTTTTATCCTTCCTTTTTACAGATTTATATTTGTTCACATTATCTTCAAAGTTTTCTTTTGTATTGTGCATTCTTTTTCACTTCATTTCACTTTTATCCATACCCATATGTTATTTGCACACACACACACACACACACACAAACATAGCCATATTCATATATTTATATCTGAATTTATAAGCTTTTACCTTTCCATATTTTTAATGTCATCAAGGAAAGCTCTTTAAAAGCAATCATCATGTCTGTGTGTTAGTATCACCCTTAGTAGTCTTAACGCCAGATTTCACTGAAATATCTTTAGTGCTTATCCTTTTCCGTCAACTTCCATTGACATCTGGAAGATGAGAACACTGCAGTAATTTCACAGAATGACTGCCAAATATGACACAAGAAAAAGTACAAAGCATATATCCTTTCTTGCTACAAAACGTCTAAGACCTAATGACATCCTTAAATGCCCGAAGAAGGCATTTAAGTGATAACATGACTGCCAATATGCTGTGTCAGGTGTTAGATAAAGGGACTGAAAACATCATGGGAAGAAACTCCTGCCTAAGCACCACACCATTCTGTTTATACACAAATAGACACATCACATTTACCTTAGAGCTATTTACTACTGTGGTATTTAGACTATGCAATTTCAATATTACCAAGAAAAACCATGGGCATGTCTTTTTGACACTGACTAAAAAAAAAGAAAAAGAGAGAGAGAATAAGGAATTCATCTTTGTATTTTTTTCAACATTAGAAAATCTTTTAATACTATTCATATACTAACAAAATAAAGGGAATATAAGTATAGCCATCCAACTTCATCTTTGTATTTTTTTAAATTAAAAAAAAATTGTCTATTTTTGTGTAGAAGAACTGGGGTGTAGGCCAGAGGTGCAGGGGATGAGAGGATCCATCAGAGATAGAGTAGGGAGCAGAACAGGTGATTTACTGAAATACACTGCTGAAGGGAGCAGCAGGCGAGACTGGAGAGTTCTGCTGCGCCATGTGGGTCAGCTTCCTGGCCAGTATAGTACACAGGCCACTTGTGATAGCGCTGAGACTTAATCCCTGGGCCAACAGGGAGGGCCTCTTGTATTTTTTCATAAAAATAAAATAATACTTAGTATTAATTTGTCTTCTAATAATATTTTGTTTTTTCTCATGTATCCTAATTTCCATTCCTTTCTATTGTTTTCACCAGTTATTCCCTTTCTTCATCAACAATATGCCTTCCTCATTCAACTATGCATTGATTTTTCATAAGTTAAAAATATCCTTCTACCATCAATACTACTGATTTACTTCCTTCTTTTTACATTAATATTGTGTAATTCTTTGTTGACTATAGTTCTGGGGCCAGCATAATGTTACACATATTATTCTATGGATGTTTTCATAGGAATATTTGACTGGGAGAAAGTAGTGAATTTAATGGGGATCTGACTTTCTTTCCCAGTTGGGACTGGTTCAGCATAACTGTCAGACTCAATCAACAATATGTTTTTCTTCCAGGCATTATTTTCACCTTCCACTCAGATCAGGATATTACTGCCATCTATTCATGAGACCAGAAACTTCTATTTTTCTAAGAATCTACAACTGCACCCATCAATTACTTTCTGGTTTTGTTGTCCTGTTTTATTCTAAACTGTTTTTCTTATTAACTCAGTACTCTCAATGAGCCATGTCAGGATTTGATTAATGTTTCTACATGCTCGTTTTAATGTAAAATGAAATTTCATGGTTTTCAAGTATTTCTAGATTATCTTGGAATTAAAACTCTGCTGTTTTTATAAGTTGTTATTTTGAAACAGGTCGTATTTCATGTACATACCTTTTCAGCCACTGAAGGAAATACATTTAGAGTGGTCAGAGATGGCCCATGAAGAGACTTCTAATGCCTTTTTTTAGAATTTGGGACTTTATACTAAAGGCATTGAAAACTGTCAAAGATTATTGAGCAGCTAAATTTCATAGTCAAATGTACATTTTATCAAATTCATTTTGCTTTCTGTGAGAAAAATATTATGTTTTTTAAGCAACTAAGAGAAGATTATTGTGTGAAATGCTGCTGACGTATAATAGAAAATGATTAAAATTAAATAGACAACAAATTGGTATTAAAAAAAGGAGTAGGAACAGATAGCAATTTGAAATCATGTAATAAGGAAGTGAGAGGTAAGGATAAACTGAAAAAAAAATCCAGCTTGAATAATCAAAACAGAAATTTAAAATTTCTCTTTCAGTTCAAAAGAATGAGTCAGTTAACAGATGCAGAATCTTTTGAATAAAGAGGGGACCAAGTTCCTCTGAGTAAAGATCCCACTGTACTCTCAAAAATGTAGAAGGCTAATCTTTCACCCATCCTTTCGCAAAGGGACTTCTGGCTTTTGACCAGAGTGACTATGAATTGGGAAAATTGGAATCAAAACTTTTGGGAATTGCTGTACACTGCTTTGAAATAGTATTTACTCTAAGAGACCTAAAATGCTGCTGTGGTCCATCAGAGTAAGGCTTATGGAAGTCAGATGGTTAATGGAGTCTTAATTCAGATCTTAATTCTCTGGTTTTATTGAGAAAATGTTAGAGGACTATTGAGGCCAGTTCTGAATGAACTTCACCCACGATGTCTTTATGAGGTCCACCCCCATCTCAATGCAGAGGAGATCTCAGCTGCCAAAGGCTACAACTCCCAGCATGCTAGGAACCTGGGATCCTGATTGGGGGACAGCTGGGAACTAGGGACAGAGTTAGGCAGCCATGGTTGGCTTAAAACCTGAACACATGCAGGCTCTTGCTCTCTTGCTTTTTGCTTTTTGTTCTTGAACTTGCATGTTGGTGTCTCCCCTCAAAGGACATTACTGGTAGGAAATGCTGCCAATTAATCTCTCTCTCTCTCTCTCTCTCTCTCTCTCTCTTTCTCCCCTCCCTCTTCCCACGCTCTTATAAATTAACTTTTTTTTTTCTTTAATTTCTCTCCATGTGTTTGCTTTTGGGTCTTGTCCCAGTTTCAATGGGTGAGGGCTCATTCCCAGGTCACCATCATTTACCCCTGGGTCTGTCCTGTAACAAAAAGCCTACGGGGAAATCCAGACCTCCAGACCACATACCCACCTTTTATATTCCTATCTGTAGTTGGTAGATGGGTCTTCTTTAATTAAGTCTCCCTTGAATTTCTAATTCTGTCTTAGATAGCTAATAGAATTAAGATTAAAGAAACTGCTTGATTAGAATTGAAGGCTCTTAGGGGACTGATGAAGAGCAAACACCTAGGACAATATACATATTCTGTATAAATGCTCTCTTAGAGACAAATGAGATTCCTTAGCCTAAAAAGACTTTTCAAAAACAAACTTTAACACTTTGAATTAATATCTTACTCCCAGGGAAAGAATTTTTGTTTGCTTACTCTAGCTTTTGTAATTATGTTATATTCAATTTAGCTCTAACTTACTTCTTTTATAAAAAAAGATTTATTTATTTATGCATACAAGAACTGAGGTGTAGGCCAGCGGTGTGGGGAAGAGAGAGGATTCACTAGAGACAGAGTGGGGAGCAGAACAGGCAGATTGATGGAAATACACTGCTGAGGGAAGCAGCGGGCAAGGCAGGAGAGGTCTGCTGCGCCATGTGGGAATCTCCCTCTCCAGGTATCTAACTAGTGCTGTAGTGGCTCTGGATAGCTTCATAGTTCTGCAGTTAACCCCTTGCGCCACCGGGAGGCCCATCTAACTTATTTCTTATTTCTCTTATACTTTCTTTATCTTTCCTGATCATGTTTAGTTGGAGGATCACCTCCACTAACTCACTTTGGCATTACATTGCTATTTTATCTTTCTCTTCTAATCTGAATGCTGAATCCTATGAGGTATTTAGTGAAAAAATATTTTTTACCATACTACTTCTAGGAAAGATTTTTTTTTTTTGCTTCATTTTTTAATGACGAAACAAGCTAAATTATTTTACAAAGATGAGCTTCTTTCAGTAATAGCATACATTGTGATTCAATAACAAGTAATTGAATATCAATATAAATTCAAATTAGAGCCTCCCTGGTAGTGCATCGGGTTGAGTCTCAGCACTATGAAGCTATCCAGAGCCACTGGAACATGAATTCTACACCAGGCCAGGGAGCTTCCCACATGGCACGGCAGACCTCTCCTTCTCATTCACTGCTCCCCTCAGCAGTGTACTTCAGTTGATCTGCCTGTCCTGCTCCCCACTCGCCACTCAAACAAGACAAAACAAAATATAAATTCGAATCAATTCATTGTTGTACATTAAATAAAAACGGGACTTCTGAATTTATTGATAATATGTCATTTGTATGTTATATAGCTATTTATAGTTGTGTTATTACGTGAAGACCTTCATCTGCAGGTAGTTACAGATCGTTACTATGTCAGAGGCAACATTTTGCAATGGTTAAGAGCATTGCTCAAGTCACCAGAGAACAAATATCCAAATTCCAGGTTCTGTCACTACAGATATTTCCTTGGTAATTGTCTCCGCTCCCTCTCAAATTTATGTCAGTAGACTAGAGGATACTGTAATTTCTTCTTAGGTTTGATGGAAGTGTTAAATAAATTTACAAATTTGAAGTCTTTGATGATGAAAAGAAACAGAATATCATCACAAAATAGCCCTCTTTTTCATAAGATTATTTTGAGGAAATAATTATTGTGAAGTTATTTTAGGAAACAACAAAAAAGGAAAGGCTCTGATAACAGAGAAGATCCAGTCATGTAAGGGGAATTTACATTTATAAGGAAAATCTCTGTTTATAAGGGGATCTCTTTTTATGTAGCAGGAGAGAAGGAGGACTAAACCCCAGTAACTCTAATCAATGGAAAAGGCAAAGATTTAAATTGGCATAGCAGCTTCACCCTTGTTTACTGTGACTTTTCTGGCAACCTCCTAAAATTGGTCTTCACATTTCCCTATCAACATTTTTTATTTCTATCTAAAGATAATATTTAAGGTGATGACTTGAGCCATTTCAGAAAGTTATGTGATGTTCCTGAATCTCTTGCATCTATAGAGGAGTCAGGCATGTTACACTTCTGCTTGTTTCTCTCCTATTCATCTCCCTTTTAAGAAGGTCATAAGGAAAGAACCTAGAAGGGTAAAGGGAAAACTATACCTCCACTAGAGTTATGTATCTGGCATAATGTAAGCATAATGTATCTGCCTATTTTAATATAGAGTGTCTGATAGAGTCTGTTAGGCAAAAATAGGGAAACAAGTCCTTCTATAATTTCCTGTTTGTATATTTTAAGTGAATTTTATATGATAAGAGAAATTTTGAGTTTCTGAAGGCTCTTCCTATTCCTTTCAGGATGATTATCCTCTGTACTGATTTTGAAGAGTATACACACTGTGAAAGTAAACACACAGGTTAATCAACTCCAGTTTCACTGGGAGACTCTTCAATCTCCCATATAAATCAGTGTCTGTTTTTAACTTGTAGATTTTTCTGTAGTTAAATATATAAATAAATGGTTCAGAAACTTCTCCTTTCATGTTTTAAATGTGTCCTTTCTAAAATGTGAGAATGGGTTTTATTACACAAATGTAGATAAAGTTTAACAAAGCAACACTTCCCAAGGTTTGATATGCCTGCAAGACCAAAGATAAGACACAAGACAAAAGACATTAGGTTTGAAGTTTGTGACCATTGTTTTCCCAATAGAAGTCCTGGATCCTTACATTTTCCTGTTTATACTATTTCATGTCAACATAGAGAGCAAATTTCTTCTCTAAGAAAAATCAGAAAAAAGCAATTATTGGGCCTCCCTGATGGTGCAACATGTTAAGCGCAGCACTGTGGAGCTGTGCAAGTTCGATGCCTGGCAGGGGAGATTCCCACATGGCGCAGCAGACCTCTCCTGCCTTGCCCACTGCTCCCCTCAGCAGTGTATTTCGATTGATCTGCCTGTTCTGCTCCCCACTCTGTCTCTGGTGAACCCTCTCACCACCCCACACCTCTGGCCTGCACCTCAGCTTGTATGCAAAAATAAAATCTTAAAAAAAAAAAAGAAAAAAGCAATTCTTGACATCTCCCTCCTTCACAAATGCTTGCTACGTATTTCTTTTATACATTTAAAAAAATATATTATTTATTCATACAAGAGCTGGGGTGTAGGCCAGAGGTGCAGTGCAGGGAATGGGGGCGGGGGTGAGAGAATTCACCAGAGACAGAGTAGGGAGCAGAACAGGCAGATTGATTGAAATACAATGCTGAGAGGAGCAGCGGTGAGACAGAAGAGTTCTGCTGAGTCATGTGGGTTAGCTCCTGGCCCTGAGATGGAACTCATGCTGCAGTGGCTGCAGATATCTTCATAGTGCCGAGACTTAACTCCTTGTGCCACCAGGGAGGCCCGCTTGCTAAATATTTCAAGTAAGAGAATCACATTGTTAGATTTAAACATTTCATGTTGAGATGCATGAGAATAAAAGCAATGTTAAAGGAAG
The DNA here is from genome assembly GCA_004024925.1 of Scalopus aquaticus. NCBI lineage: Eukaryota > Metazoa > Chordata > Mammalia > Eulipotyphla > Talpidae > Scalopus > Scalopus aquaticus. The sequence goes on along the minus strand of PVIJ01011226.1, from coordinate 41,465 downwards.
GCTGTCAACAGATACTTTGTCATTTACTTAGTTTAAATGTGCCAAGAAGAACTTAAAAGCATATTTCTTTTCAAATAAATTATTCAGCACATATACCTTCTATAGGTGATCACACTTTAAAGATATTTATTTCTCAATCTAGAATGTATTGAACATTATAGAAAGTAAAGAGTATGTCAGCTTAAGCTATTTAGAACAAGTCTTGTCAGCAAGTTTTATCACCTTAGCATATGGGTTATTTTGAGCTGAGGCAAATTGAGACCCTCTAGTCTCACTATAAACATTTACCACTCCCTTAATTACTTAGAAGACTGAAAATTGGAGGTCCTATCCAGAATTAGTGCTATTTCCAGAAATAACATTTCTATTAACAAAACTTATTTATCGGGCAGGACAAACATCTAATATATAACATCTGTTCTTTATTGTGTCAGTCACCCTCTTCTTATCACTCTCTCCTTAAAGTCCCAGGCACCTATACCATTTCAGGATATATATATATCCATTTTCCCTCACTGTCTGAAATCTTCCTGTCTATGTATATTTTTGTATACCTAGTTAAATTTACTTTATCCTACTAAATAGTCTGATGTTCATTTTATTGTACCAGCAACCTAAGAAGAATGCCAAAGGAAAGTGGGGATTTGTCTCTTTTCCTCAACAAGAAACATATGGTAAATTAAATTGCCCAATATTTCCCACAACATCTCCTAATGTACCTTGTTAGAGTGCATTCACAGGAGAACCAATAATTGCAGTTTCTAGAATACCTTTCAACTAAATATCTAGAGTTTATTTGGTTGATATTTACCTAAGATTTGAATTCAAACCAAAAATAAATGAGGACAAGAGCAACAAAAGGATACTCATTTTACCTTTGGGATTCTAACAGAGAATTCTATTCTATAGAGAATGACTCTATGATTAACAGGTTTAATGGTTCATTCCCAATCTTCATACTACAACTAAGATGTGTTTATAAAGCCAATGGTTGTTTTTAGACAGTTGTGATTGGAGAAGTTCCCTGATCATAGTGGAGGTGACAGTTCCCTTTTTTGGACAATTTGACCATATTATAGAAGGTCTACACATATCCTTTGAATGGTGTCATAAGCTTCTCATTTTTAACAGTTAATCCATTCTGAATTAAATATCTTTAATGATTTCTGTTACCTATAACTGAATACAAAAGTCTACTGTGATCCATAAGAATTACTGCTTATGAATTGAAGTAATCTGATATCAATGTGAAGTTGCGTGAATGTAATAGAGCACCCAAACCAGACTTAATAAAAATAATTTTACAAAAAATAATTGCTGCATTTATAAACTCCTTGGGTTAAGACTGAATATAAAAGTACATTCTAGGGCCTCCCTGGTGGTGCAGCGGTTAAGCACTGTGCTAGAGAGCTGTCAGCAGCAGCAATGCAAGTTCGACACCCACCTGGGGAGATTCCCAACATGGCGGGGCAGACTTCTCCTGCCTAGCCTGCTGCTCCCCTCAGCAGTGTAGTTCTGTTGCTCTGCCTGTTCTGCTCCCCACTCTGTCTCCGGTGAACCCTCTCGCCGTCCCTCACCTCTGGCCTGTACCCCAGCTTGTATGCATAAATAAATAAATCTTTTTAAAAAAAGTACATTATAGAAAACTTATTTAAGCTCTCTCATTTTTCACATGAGGAAATTGAATTCTAAATGTTTATGTGATTTGCAAAAACAAAAATAATTTTGAATAGTCAAAGCAACATAGACTTAGAACACTTGATAACTCTAAAAAAAGAATGAAAACAAAAGATAGTATGTTGGAGGACTCTGGATTCTTTGGTCTGGGTATGCTATGGTAACATTCTCTGAAGAGGTATAATTGTATTCTGATGAATCATATATATTGTTGTAAAGCAATGTTGCTTCAATAAAAGAAAAAAAAAGATAAAATTTTTATTAAAGCAAGTAAATAAAGAATATTTATGTGGGTATCTACAATAGTCCTTCCCCAAGTATCCAGAGTAACCTTTATCTAGTATCTTTAATGTGGTATGCATTGTTAAGATCAATTGAGACCCTTAGGACTTCAAAAGAAATTGTCATCATTACCACAAAGAATGAAGATTTTCTACATTTAAAGTCACCTTCAGAAATAGCTTTAATTAAATAATTATTTTTTAAAAGACTTATTTATGCATACAAGAACTGGGGTGTAGGCCCGAGGTATGGGGTGGGGAGAGGATTCATCAGAGACAGAGTGGGAGTAGAACAGGCTGATGGACCGAAGTACACTGCTGAGGGGAACAGTGGGCAAGACAGGCGAGGTCTGCTGTGCCATGTAGGAGGCTCCCTGGCCAGGGATCGAACTCTTGCGGCAGTGGTTGTGGATAGCTTCATAGTGCTGAGACTTAACCCATTGCACCACCAGGGAGGCCCGAATTAATTAATTTATTTTTACCAGAGAGACCTATTTTATGAAAAGGCAAACATCTACAGTGTTGAGTTATGTCCTATGAGTCACCTTCTTATAGTTAATAAGGCACCATGCCTGTTTTTGATACCCAGGTTCCTATACCATTCATTAGCTCAAGAATAAAAATCTTTTGGGCCTCCCTGGTGGCGCAACAGTTAAGTGCTGCGCTGTGGGGCTGTCAGCAGGCTGTGGGGCTATCGGCAGTGGTGACGCTAGTTCAACACCTGGCCTGGGAGATTCCCACATGGTGTGGCGGACCTCTCCTGCCTCCCCCACTGCTCCCCTCAGCTGTGTATCTCCGTGGATCTGCCTGTTCTGCTCCCCACTCTGTCTCTGGTGAACCCTCTCACTGCCCCACGCCTCTGGCTTATACCCCAGCTTGAATGCAAAAATAAATAAATCTTTTAAAAAAAAGAATAAAAATCTTTATTCTGTCTCATTTACCGTAGGGCTTACGGCCATATGTATTTTCCATTCTTATATAATTAAATTTGTTCTTTTTCTCCTACTAATCTGACCAGTAATAATCTATTTGTTCAACTTAACCTATGAGTCCAGAAGGATGAGAAATTTTTTTTCTGTCTGCCCCTACAGGTTATACAGATACATTCAGTCCACACCCTTTATGGAAAGTAGGCAAGAACTATAGCTCTATGGAGAGAGGAGGAGGGACATAAGCAAGGGTGTCTGGATTTTCAAAGGGAAAGCAGCAACTATTTGTTATCTGTTATGTTTAAATATAAACATGGTAACTTAAATTTTGTGGATAAATTTAAATTGGATAAATTTATCATGGATATATTATCCATGATAAACTATAAAACACAGTTTTATTTGAAATATGACACTAATAAAGTATTTTTACAAACTCTATGACTGATACTGAATTTGTTATCTGATATAATCAATTAACCTCATATCCTAAAAGTTAGTATAGACTGGTGGAAAATGGCATTTCTAGCAAACAACATCAGTACTCACTTAGAAGAGAAAACTTTTGTATATTTAATAAGTCTCTCTTCAGGTTGTATTCTTTCAGTGCATTTTTTTTTCTTTTTTGGCCAGAGGGTAAGCCATTTCTAAGTCAGGGTATGAAACATAAATCCTTATTTTTTAGGACAATGATTTCAAAATTTAAAATCAAGTTATAACTTTAAATGATTTCCAATTCTCTTAATGTTGGTCAGCCATTTATCACCATGTGGCACAATCTGTGTCTGAAATATTGACAAAAATCAGGTGCTTTATGAGCAATGCAAATATTTATGGGAAGAAATCAAGTCACAAATGACTAAGGCACTATTACATACTGAGATTATGTAGAAAGTATGAATATTGCAATAGAAAAACTATTTTAGAATCAGCATTTTCTGGTATGGTAATACATCTCTTTGTATCAATGTCTACCATATATATCATTTACCACACCAAAAATAAAATCTTCTGAGGCATGACTGCCTCTGATAAAATCAGGAAATTTGTGCTGGAATAACAAAATTGCATTGAATAAGCTTTTCATATTAGTGACTTCTCAATTTTTATAGTTATTTTTTATGTCTGTTTCTGACAGTAAACAGAGTTGCGTAATTAAAAAAAGATTAAACTGTATTGTTTGATATGACTTTGAAAGGCATTCAATTAGAAATTTATGGAGTTTCTGAGCAAGCAAAACATGATGCTGTGAATATTTTCAATGTGTGTGGTTCACAAACATTTGAAGGAAAATGTCAGAATGATGAAAGTGAATAGATTAGAATCATCATTACCCTGGAAAATAATCAAACTTTCATTGGATTTAAAGTCAAGTATTTTTGCCTACTTCCCCTTTTCAATTAATTTATCTGTTTTCCTACTATTCTTATTTGATGCTGAAAAAAATCCAGACATTTGGCTAAAATATATGAATTCTGTTATATTCTGTTTTGTTTGACTAAAATAATGCATATCATGATAGAAAGATCAAGAAAACATCATACTGGCCATGGAGAAACTTGAAAAGAAACACTGCTTAGTTCAAAAAAAAAAAAAAAAAGTAGAGCAGATATCCTCTGTTGTGTGGCCATGCTCAAAACTCAATTAGATGATAAAGATGATGTTGATAATGATGGTGATGATGTTGAAGAAAGGATGAAGGTCAGGAGAGAGAAGAATAGCTATTAAATAAATGCCAGTTGTCACTGTGGCAGCAGTAGCTGCATTTTAAGAAATGTTTGTTATTGTTAAGAATCCAATGAAGAAAATAATTTCCTGCTGGTCAACATTATCCTGTGAGATTTTTTTTTAAAGATTTATTTATTTATGCGTACAAGCTGGGGTACAGGCCAGAGGCATGGGGTGGCTAGAGGGTTCACCAGAGACAGAGTGGGAAACAGAACAGGCAGATGGACAGAAATACACTGCTGAGGGGAGCAGCGGGTGAGGCAGGAGAGGTCTGCTGCGGCCATGTGGGAATCTCGGGGGGGGGGGGGGGGGGTGGTCGAACTGGCCTGGCGTCGCTGCTGCCAACCGCTCCACAGAGCAGTGTTTAATGGCTGCGCCACCAAGGAAGCCCCTCCTGTGAGGTTTTTTAAAGAGAGATTTTACTGAGGAAACATGATAAAAATCCTTTAAATATAAAGGCTTTTTTGATGCTGGTGGGAGAAATACAGGGTCCACAGCTGAGGGGAGAAACCAATTACTGAACAAAAATGAAAAAACAATATAAATAAAAAAATTAAAAAAAGAAAGGATAAATATCAAGGTTATAATGATAAGAAAATGTGGGTCAAACTTATTTTTTCCCATACATTCACAGATCTTGCATTGTTATTGAATGCTTGCTAGGTTTCACATGGATTTTTCTTCCATCCCCTTTAGTCTTCCTTATCATGTTAGTTACCTTCTTACTGAAGGTTTTAATGACCAAAATCCCCTAACACTCAAGTTTTAACTCCACTGTAGTTGGCATCACCTGAGACATATAGCTTGTTTTAAGGTAAACATTTGGGGGCGATAATTTCAGACTTAGAGACAGTTTGCACTTCCTTACCTTCTGATAGTCTAAGATACTACTGTTTCAGCTTGATTTTTCCCCGCCCCAGGTCACTTGCTGGTTCGCTTAGCACTTCTTACATTCTGATAGTATATCAGATATAAGACATCAGCATAACTTACCGCTAAGATGGCAACCTTGAAAACGCGGTGAATGTGGTTCTTCTTTTAATTTTGTATGTATGTATGCCGCACTGAAGATGCAGTGGGTAACAAAACAGATGAAAATTTTCCTCATGTTTCAGAATTAGGTATTAGAAGGTAATTAAGTAAAACAGCTATATAAGAGCCGGATTCTAGATAAATAGTTGATTCTGGATATGGGGCAGGAAAAAATCAAGATGAAATTGTAGTATCTTACACTACCAGAAAATAAAGAAGTGATAAGCAAACCAGCAAGAAAACAAAACAAACAAAAATAAATTCACAAACTAATGGGTGTATGCCAAAGAAACATAGAGTCCCGCTTTAAAAAAAAAAAAAAACTGAAGTGAAGCAACTTAAACAATAAAATAAGTACTATTTTGCTATAACTCAAGCAAAAATAAATATTTAAGTCCTCAATGATATAAATAATTGAATAGGTAAATAAATGAAAAAAAAACATATTTTGCTTACCAAAGAATTCACAAATCTAAATGTAGACCATATCACTTTCAATAGCTGGAGGTTGATTTCTTTCCCTTCCAAATGGACTTGATTATCCGCCTCTACTTTTACTTGAATGGAGAGTAGAAAGATAAAATTAATGACAGTGCAATGAATAAATAAAGGAAAACCACATGCACCACATGTATAAGGTTACCATCCTCACTGTTAAGTCATATTGATGTCTTATATATGATATGATGCCAAAGAAGTGCCCTCTACCTTTATAGTTAATCTCCAAAATACATAGCCCTAATTTAATGATGAGAACACATCAGAAAATCAAAAAGTAAGGATCATTCTGAAAAATTAGCGACCAAATCTTTTCCAAAGGTTCAAGATCATGAAAATAAGGAAAACTAAGAAAATAAAGATAGAAAGGACTAGGAGACACGGTGTCTACAAGTGTCATGACATCCTGGATTGGATTTTAGGACAAAAAGAAAGAAAAACTTGAAGAGGAAAAATTTGACAATCTGACTAAGGTCTTTAGTTAAAGATTTGTGCAAAAGTTAACTTCTTCGTTTTGACAATCTCTCATTGTGAATGAAGACAGATAAAATCTCTACTATCTTTGCAAACTGTCTGTGAATCTAAAATTACTCCCCATATGTTTATTTTTAAAAGAATTATTTATCTCAGATGATGGCAACTGCAATGGAGTTAAATAAAACTTGAGTGAGTGCAAGGGAATGTTGGTCACAAAAGCCTTCACTAAGAAGGTAACTGACATTATAAGGAAGACAAAAGGGAAAGAAAGAAAAATGCATATGGATATCTATATTCAGATTGCTGCCAACTTCATAGATACAGCAGTCACAGTTCAGTTCAGTTGTAGCCCAGAAGAGAACACATTTCTGATGTTTTATTCATTGCTAACTGTTCATAGTTAATAACTTAATATAAACAAATAAAGTGATCTGGTTTTCACAATGTTATTTTAATTTCTTTTCATTTCAGTTTTTACTGAAATGTAAAATATATATCAAATTATCTATTTAGTGATTATGTTTTTATGTGGTGGGTTGTTGAACTGTCTTCCTATTACAAATATTTTGACACCTGAATTTTGAAATTATGATATGGGTCACACTAAAATATGTATTTCAAATCCAGTCTAAAAATCCTTTATTGTCTTTTATTTTCTGAACACATGCATACTTATATTTAAATATTATAATGTAAAGAGGCATTTATTTTTAAAATAATAACTCTGGGTATAATGATATAATAAGCCATCTGGTGTAAACATTGATTATAAGTGCTTGTCATCTGTCTTCTGGTCATTTCCGAGCTTTACATATTTATCTACTTGCCCTTTTAGACATCTGCCTATTAATAGATGTTAGGAATAGTGGTTAATGAATATAAGAAGATTCATAGTAAGTGTTGTCTAGCATCTCATTTGACTTAAATTGATTTGCCAATAATTGAGTCTTAGTTTTGAACAAAATGGATTTTTTTTTTTTAGTTATTAACTGAATATCAATTGGTTGATGAAATAATTTTCATATATTTTGTCAGTTATCCTGCAATGCTACCTTTATGGGCAGATACTGTATTTTGACAGAAGCTCTGAAACTTCATAAATAAAAGTATTTTTATTCTTCGTTATAGATTCTCACTTCATCATAATTCTAAATAATAAAACTATTGATAGAATAGCTGACTATAGAACTGAAGTACCAAGTAGGGAAGGAGAGGAGGGGGGGTTAGAAAAAAGAGAGAGGGGAGCACAACAATCTATGGTAGTGTAATATCAATAAGTTGGTTGTGGATGCATTATGGTGGTAATAAACTGATGGGGGTACCCCAATATTACCTCAGTTAAAAATAAATTAATTAATTAAAAAGAAAATAATAAGCATAGAAAATAAGTCCATTTACTCAAAAGTATAAATCTTCTGCAAATGGTATAGGGGAAACATAATAACTATGTATTAAAGAATGAAGTTGGATACTTAACTCATTCTATATACAAAAGTTAGCTATTGCTATTCCAAATTTCCAAAACAATTTTAATTCCTCTTATGTTGCTTCTTTATTATATTATAAATATTATTGTATTTCAAATATCAACATTTAGTAAGGTTTTGAGAGAGTCATAATTTAAGGCTTCAAATTAAGTAATCACGAGAATAAAATGGGGATATAATGGGTGCAGAGAAAATAAAACAATATAGAGAAGTAAAAAGCATTCTAACTATTGAAGGAGGGGAAGAACTTTTAAATGCAAGAGAAAGAAAGTACAAAGGGAAGACTGCAGAGGGTATATAGAAATGAACAATTTCAAGCATATACACACAGAATGAAATTATTTTTTTAAAAATGAACCTCATTAGTATTCAAAAGGTATAATGAAATGATCACCAAGGAAGCTCAACTAATTATGAGTAGAACTAATTCTGATTGCAAATTTTTTTTATTAGATAATTTAGAAAGAAAGAAATAATTTGCTATGTACTGATAAGTAAAAGTTACACTGAAGACTCCTTGCTCTGATTTTAAAAACAAAAGAGATTTTTTCCTTTGGATCCCTTATTTACAGGCTTTATGCTTCACAAACACTTTCAAGGATTTACATTTGAAGGAGAACCTGACAAACTGGAATGAAATAACAAATGTTTGGGTTTTCATTGTTTTTTCTTTCTATATAAGAAATTTAACTATTTTACATAACTTTAAATCCAGGAAAAATGAGATAATTTAACAAATGAAATAAAAATTAGCAATGTGAGACTCAGTATTATTGACATAGATAGTCCAAAAGTTGTACATTTTAGTGAACATAAAAGAGACACTTAAAAAGTAGTTATTTATTTTATTTTTATTTTTATTGTTATTTATGTCTTTTACATTTTGTATTCGCCTTGGGTAGCCCACCACCAATTCACCTGTGATCCATCTCCATGGTCCCTTGTGTTCTTTTCTATTCCATTTGTGCCCTTATCCGCCCCTCCCCCCACACCCCCCACTCCCATCCCCGGTGAGTGTCTCTCTCCTATTTGGTTTCCTTATAGTCCTGTTATAAGTGAAACCATTCAATATTTTTCTCTTTCTTTCTGGCTTATTTCACTGAGTATGATCCCCTCTAATTCCATCCATGTCACTGCAAATTGCATGTGTTTATCTTCTTTGAATGCTGAATAGTATTCCATTGTGTATATGTACCACATCTGCTTGATCCAATCATCTATTTTTGGACATCTGGGTTGCTTCCATACCTTTGCTATTGTGAACAGTGCTGCAATGAACATACGGGTGCATGTATCCTTTCGGATTAGTGTTTTTGTGTCCTTTGGATAAATTCCCAAAAGTGGTATTTCTGGGTCGTATGGGAGCTCCATGTTGAGCAGTTTGAGGAATCGCCATACAGCTTTCCATAGTGGTTGGACCAGTTCACATTCCCACCAGCATTGTAGAAGAGTTCCTTTTTCTCCACATCCTTTCCAGCATTTGTTGTTGCCTGTATTTTTAATGTGTGCCATCCTCTCAGGTGTGAGGTGTAATCTCATATTGGATTTGATTTGCATTTCCTTGATTATAAGTGATGTTGAGCATTTTTTCATGTATCTGTTGGCCATTTGCTTTTCTTCTTTGGAGAAGTGCCTTTTGAGCTCTTCTGCCCATTTTTTGACTGGGTTATTGGCTTTGTTTTTGTTGAGTTGTGTGAGTTCCTTGTAAATTTTTATTATCAGTGTGCAAAGATCTTTTCCCAGTTGGTAGGGTGTCTGTTAGTTTTGGTTAATGTCTCTTTTGCTGTACAGAAGCTTTTTATTTTGATGTAATCCCATCTGTTTATTTTGTCTTTCACTCCCTTTGCTTTGAGGGAATGTGTCTTTCAAGATTTTGCTGAGATGTATGTTGTGTAGAGTTTTGCCTATATTTTCTTCTATACATTTTATGGTTTCAGGTCTTATAGCCAGGTCTTTTATCCATTTTGAGCTGACTTTTGTGCAGGGTGTGAGGTAGTAGTCTAGCTTCATTTTTTTGCATGTGGCTGTCCAGTTTCCCCAGCACCATTTATTGAATAGACTGTCCTTGTTCCACTGCATTTTCTTTGCTCCTTTGTCAAAGATTAGTTGTTCATAGATATGTGGCTTTAATTCTGGGTATTCTATTCGGTTCCATTGGTCTTTCTGTCTGTTTTTGTTCCAGTTCCATACTGTTTTAACTATTATGGCTCTGTAGTATAGTTTGAAATCAGGGAGTGAAATTCCTCCATTTTCTTTCTTTTTAGTTAGGAGGGCTTTAGCTATGCAAGGTTTTTTGTGGTTCCATATGAATTTCATCAGTAGTCGATCTATTTCTTTGAAGAATGTCATTGAGATTTTTATTGGACTAGCATTGAATCTGTAAATTGCTTTTGGTAGGATTGCCATTTTGATAATGTTCATCCTTCCAATCCATGAACAAGGGATGCCTTTCCATCTCCTTGTGTCTTTTTCTATTTCTTTCAACAGAGTTTTGAAGTTTTCTTTGTATGAGTCCTTTATGTCTTTTGTTAGATTTATTCCCAGATATTTGATTTTTTTTGGTTTTGATTTTGAAGGGGATGGATTTCTTAATTTCTTCTTCTTCATATTGGGTGTTTGCATTGAGGAATGCTACTGACTTTTGTGTGTTGATTTTGTATCCTGCTACTTTACTGAACTGGTCTATTATTTTGAGTAGTTTTTCTATGGAGTTTTTAGGGTTTTGTATATATATTATATTATCATCTGCAAATAGAGACAGTTTAATTTCTTCCTTTCCTATTTGGATCCCTTGAATTTCTTTCTAACAACCTAGAGGATATGGACAAATTCCTAAAACTATGCAATCACCCAAAACTAGACAAAGAAGATATAGAACACATAAACAGACCAATCACAAGTAGTGAAATTGAACCAGTAATTAAAAACCTCCCCAAAAACAAAAGCCCAGGACCAGATGGTTTCACAAATGAATTCTACCATACATTCAAAAACGAAATAGTCCCTATATTACACAAACTCTTTCAAAAAATCGAGAAGGAAGGAGTACTACCAAACAATCTATGAAGCAAATATTACTCTAATACCAAAACCAGACAAAGACAATACAAAAAAAAAGAAAACTACAGACCAATCTCCCTAATAAATACTGATGCAAAAATGTTCAACAAAATCTTGGCCAATAGGATCCAACAATGCATCCATAAGATAATACACCACGACCAAATGGGATTTATTCCAGGGACACAAGCATGGTTCAACATCCGAAAATCAATCAATGTAATCCAACACATCAAGAAAAAGAAAAATAAAGACCATATGATCATATCAATAGATGCTGAGAAAGCATTTGACAAAGTGCAACACCCATTTATGATAAAAGCCCTTGAAATCCTTGGGATAGAAGGAACATACCTCAACATAATAAAAGCCAATTACGACAAACCCACGGCCAATATTATACTCAACGGTAAGAAGCTGAAGGCCTTTCCCCTAAGATCAGGCACAAGGCAAGGATGTCCACTCTCACCATTACTTTTCAATGTAATGCGGGAAGTCCTAGCCAGAGCAGTTAGACAAAAAGTAGTTATTAAGACTTATATTTGACAGTGTTCTAGCTTTTGAATAAAATATTTTGAAACAGAAATAACACTGTCTGACATTAAGTCACAATCAACCACACTGTTTATCTCTAAATTGTACGTACTTTTTGTTAATTAAAAGGATGGTCTCTGTGGACTCATTCTATATATTCAGTATTTAAAATTCTTCTATTCAAACTATTTAGGGGAAGTAGCCATTAAACTTATAATGGTATGTCTCTATCAAAGCCAGCTTATAAAAATTTTGGAAACTCATTAATGTAATTAAGTACAACTAAATGACACATTAAATTGTTTTTAGCTAAGGACTACTTAAAGGTTCATGAGTAAAGAAATATCAATTGTCTACTTTATCTTATTGATTTTTCAACAATTAGCCAACTGCCAAATTCATAAATTATCATCAAATATTAATTCAATGAATAAAACCAACTACTCTATTATAACCACCTGGCGTTTTATGATATTTTGCATTTTAGTCATTAAAAGGATTTATATGTTTATAACAATTATGTATGCATATGTATGCATAATAATATTTATTAAATAACTTTTAATTAGAAGAAAGTAATAATTGGTGGTGGTGCATGCTATGTAATCTTGAATTTTTATTAATCTAAAAAATGTTAAATTTTTGATTAGTTCAAGTAGTCATAATTAGACACCAACAGTAGTTGAGAACAAATGTGTAATTGAGTATATTGAGTCTTAAAGAAAAAAAAAAAAGATGATGTCTCAACAAACGACCTAACGTACCTAATTCTATTGTGTCTTATTGCAAAATGCCTGTAGAGAGAGCAAGTTATTCGTTTCCTTACTCCAAAAAAATTTCAGTGAAGTTCATAAATTTAACTCTTGCAATTGTCATCATTTGTTAGTGACTCTGAAAATATGAAGTTACTATTTTGAGGCATCTATTTAAATCACATCCACCAAGTTGGAGTACAGCATACAGAATCGCTTATTAGTTCACAACTCCAATAAACTTTTAAGCATATTAAATTATCTTTCTTGATATCTAGTTCCTGCATTCCAAATGAATTTTATTGTTATCTCTACATCAATAAACACTTTGTCATCTTTAGGATCATTCTCTGAACACGTTGTTTTCCCATATTATTAGTAGCTAGAACAAATTCAAGTTAAAAGAGCAATATCTAAGAATAGATCATGGAGCTGACTTCTGTACCTCTGTCCCTTAATATTATTATACTTTATTGGTTGAGTCAGGGGAAAACTATAACCATGGGCCAAATCTAGTTTACCACTTATAAATTAAAGTTTAATTGTAGCCTTTATGTCTGCTGTGTGTTAAAACAACATATTTGAATAATTGTGACAAAACTTGTATGATGAAGACCATCTAAAATACCATTTGATCCTTTTTTTTAGAAAATATTTGTAAATTATTGTTATGAGACATTGGCTAAGGGACTTCACCTGTGTATACCTCAGTTCCTTTGGCTTTAAAAGGGGGATTGGGCTCTGTGAACACGCATGTTCCTGCCATGTCATTTCCCTTCATCTTCTGCTCACTAATTTGCTGCATTTATAGATCCAGATTGCATGGGGATTCATGTCAATAATATGAAATTATTTTTCTAGATTTCCTTTTGCTAGTTTGAACACATTAAATAAATATGGTATCCTCAGCAGAGCAAATATTAACTGCAACAGGAATGAAGAATCAATATTTTCTGTCTCTACTTTTCATTCCTCTCAGAAACATAAGAAGGGGTTGTCAGGTGATGACAATAAGTAAAAATTGAGCATGTATGTATAGACCTATGATTCTTGTTTGTTTACTTTCTTATCATAAGAATCTTTGATAAAATATACCATAATCAGGATGGCATTCAGTATCTGTTGATTTTATTTCAGTCTGTAAAGACTTTCATCTTCATTTATCCTATGTAATATGTTTTAGTTCTTTAAGTATAGAAGGTATTTTTTTGGCAATCCTATTTCTAAGAAGTTAGATTTTGTGTACACTAAATCAAGTTGACCAATGAAAAACAGAATAATAAGATTTCTACATAATTACTATCAATAAGGAACATTGACATTCAGGACAAAAAAAAAATCACAACCCTGAACTGTTAATTTTCAATCTTTTTCTTTTTTAGCAATATTAGCTTTCAACTTTGAAAGGCAATAAAATAATCCATAGAATTATGAAGTAGTAGAACATATTAACAAACTTTATATTATACATGAGATCCTAAAACAGTCAAGACTATATTGTGCTGAATAAATGACCTGAAATCAAGTTTGACTAAATATGATAGATGTGGTCACATTTCCCTGGAAGGACATGCCAACCAAGGAAGGGCTACATACCAACAAGGAGCCTAAAGGTAGAACAAACTTTTCTTAAAGCAAAGCTTTTAAAAAAATCAACACTGTTTCTGTAGGAAAAATAGTAACTTGCTTCAGCAGCAAACTGATTGAGGGTGTCTTCTTGATGCTATTTTTAAGAGAGTTTTAATGAACTTTTATAAGAGGGTGGCAGTAGGCACATACTCGAAAAAAATATCCCTGTATAATATTCATGAATCAGAAGTTGTAGGTCTTCTACCAGGAAGATAACGATTTAACAGTTAAATGCTACAGACGTGCTTGATTCACAGTGTTGGTTTTGCTCTTCTCACACTATTTTATCTCATTTCTTAGCGTATACTTCGATGAACGATGTTTTCTCTGACAAGTTTTAGACCCTTCTAAGAGATTAGAATGATTTAGTGGGGAAGAGACTGGTGTTTTGCTGCCCTTAAGAGAGGAAGATGCAGATGTGAATGACCTTAAAGGTCTTTGTCCAAATCAGCTTCTTTCCTTGCTCTGTACCTTCCTGCAGCAGGAAAATCAGTCATGTCTACACAAATCCCAATTCCATTAACCTTTCAGCTACTGCTGAGATATGGTTGTACTAAGGTCCCTAACATTATATATGTCAAGAATTGGCTAGCATGTCCTTTATAAGTTTCTTTTGTAATCTCTTGACTATTTCAGGTAGTTCATAGTTCAGTTACCTGAGAATATTAAAGTGTAGTACAATTTTTATTTCTAGAATTAATGTTGAACTTGAGGTCCATTGAAGAGACAAAAAAAAAAAAAAAGAGCAGAAGTTTACTCACACACCCTTTATGCCTTCATGTTTGGTTCCTGTTAAATTCCTGTGTTTAAAGTTCATGGAAAGATAAATAAGATAATAAACTTTTTGAGTGGTATTTGGAAATCACAGCAAAATGTGTGAATTTAGCTCTAATTTTAGGCAACACACAATAGCAAATGTGAACAAGGACTCTGGAAATCATATTGCTTAGTTCCCATTCTAATTCCACCTTTGATAAAATGTGTATCACCTTGAGAATATAAACTAACTTTTCTGTACATTAGTTCCTCAAATATAAGTGTGAATAAGCCTTGCTAATATAGCTATTTTAGTACTTGAATAAATCAGTATTTACTTTAAAAATAATAACTACTTATTAAATGGTAACAGTAATTGTATTTCAATATGAAATACAAACAACAGAAAATATTGTTAAAATAAATATGATGGGCCTCCCTGGTGGTGCAAGGGGTTAAATCTTAGCACTATGAAACTATCCACAGCCACTACAACACAAGTTCAATCCCAGCCCAGCAGGGAACTTACCACATGGTGCAGCAGACTTCTCCTTCTCACCCTCTGCTCCCCTCAGCTATATATTTCTCTCAGTTTGCTTTTTGGGCTCCCCACTCTGTTTCTGGTGAATCCCCTCTCAGCACCCCCTCACCTCTGGCCTAAACCCCAGCTCTTATATGCATAAATCGAAAAAGCTTAAAAAATAAAATAAAATGACTTATTTTTAAGAATGAATAATAAATATCAATTATAAAAGGATAAAAACTAAATAGGAAGCAAAAAGAAGAACTAAATAAAACAAGAGATGAAATTCTAGACTATAAGAACAATTGTTGTTTACCAGAAGGGGGGCAGATAAATCAGGTAAACAGGTATTATTATGTGGTAAAGGATAGAATCGACCTTTACTGGTGAACTTCATGTAACATACATGTATGCTTATTTTTAATGATGCACAGCTGACGCATATAATACAACACTACTTCAATTTAAAAAAACATTAAAATATGTACTTTCCCTATGTTTTTAAAATTAGATAGGAACAAAAGTCAAGAATTCTGAGATTATTTTATAAATAATATTGCTTAAAATTGTATTAACTTTTTGAATCCAGTAATACTGTATTACCACAGAATTACAGGTCTCTGAAACATACTGATTATGGGATATTCACATATCTTTCACTTAGCTGATGATTGAATTAACTTCAGTGGAGAGAGTGGCATTTATTTATGAAAAGAGGAAAAGCTGATTTCGTGGGACAGGATGATATGATGTTTGCAAGTATTCTATAAACCAATATGTGACCTTTCTTTTTCTATTGTTGGCTTTCTTTATTCATGTACTGTCATCCTCTCATCTGCTATGTTTTGTTAGGACTCTCATTGAAAGCAAGACAAAATTTCCTTTGCTTCTACATATTCATGCCACTATTACCTGTTTGCTTTAACATGAAATTATTTAATACTAAGAGCAATACCTATTTTTTTCTATTTTTGTATATTTTTTTCAATTTCACAATTTGTTGAAACTTTTCTCCAGATCATCAATTCATTCTCCAAAATTAAATGAAAAGTTTGTAAGTTTTCTTTTTTGCTGGTATTTTATTCATCTTTTGACCATTTATAAGATTTGGCTAGGCAACAGCTCATCTTGATAATCTATATTTTAATATTGATGTTTATGTCATTGTTCAAATCTGTCCTATGACTGTGATCTCTTCTTCTCTTTTATTGTATCAGATTTTTCTTCCTCTGGAGCCCTAAGTGTAGGCAGCCTCTATTAAGTTTTTCATGTAGTATTCTACATTTTGTTTGACAAATTATTTCTCTTTTGCATTAGATAACATCCTGTAATTTTGTCTGTCATATCTATGCAAAGTACTGTAGTATCTCTCATTCATGATGAGATCAGTATATTTCATTTAGCAAAGACTGGTTCCTTGGTGTCTTTAAGAAAATAAGATGCAGGGGCCTCCATGGTGGTGCAAGGGATTAAGTCGCAGCTATGAAACTATCCCCAGTCACTGCAGCACAAGTTCGATCCCTGGCCAGGGAAATTCCTACATGGCGCAGCAGACCGCTCCTGCCTCACCTGCTGCTCCCTTCAGCAATGTACTCCAGTAGATTTGCCTGTTCTGTTTCTCACTCTGTCTCTGGTGAATCTTCTCATACCCCCATCTGCCTCACCTCTGGCCTACACCCCAGCTCTTGTATGTATAAATAATTTTTTTAAAAAAGAAGAGATGTAAATGAAAGTGATCATAAATGTTTGTATCTAAATCAACTTCATTCTCTCCTTTCTCCACGGACTGTTGGTCACCACCAGAAGCTAGGAAGAGGCAGGGAAGGGTTCTTCCTTGGGGGCTTCAGAGGAAGCATGACCCTCACAATACCTTGACTTTTTGCTTCCAGTCTCCAGAATCATGAGATGATAAATTTCTGTTGTTTTAAGTCTATCATTTATGGCACTACCCTGTGATAGCCACAGAAAACTAATATAGTAGCACTTCTTATTTATCAATAACAAAATATTTCTGAGCATGCATAGTCTTTTGGGCATTCCACTAAAATTATCAACTTGTTCTGATTATATTTGCAGTTATATCTATATATCTTTGTAGTTTTATCAGTTTTGGATGTATGTATGTCAAAAAACTAACAGATGGATACATATTTAAGACTTACATCTTCGTACTGAATTGATTCTACTACTAGTAAGAGGGAATGATCTTTATCCCTCATAATGTTCTTTTCTCTAGAATCAATTGACTATTTCAGTTTTCATTCAACTAGTCTTATTATGGTCTATCATTTCTCATTATTTTAATCTAAACTTGTCTTTATATATAGTGAGTATCCTTTAAGCAACATACAGTGGTGTCTTGCATTTTTTCCTGTTGATTTTTTTTATTGTTATTATTGAAGTAATACTGGTTACAACATTGAACATGATTTAGAAGTATAGCTGTCTTGGATTTTTTATTCCACTTGTCAATTCTCATCATTTTATTGGGCATGTAGACCATTTAAATTATTATAGTTTATGTTAAATAAATCATCTTGATATTTATTTTCTATGTATCTCATCTGTTCTTTGTATGCTTTCCTCTCTTTTTCTGCCAAATTCAGCTCGCAGATTGTTTTTTGTACATCTCAGGACAAAACATGGTTTTTGCCTTTTTAAAAGGCTGTAAACAAAAGAAAAAAATATGCAATAGAACAAATATGTTTCTCAAAGCCTAAACTATTTAGTCTCTGTCCCTTTACAGAAGGTTCACAATACATTGTTATGATGCTTAGTTTAAACAATAAATTAACTTTTAAATAATTCTAGTTTTATATATACTTATGTAATCATTATTTTGGCTTTTCTTTATTTCTTTGGAGAGATAGAGATTTCTATTTGATAATATTTTCCTTCTATTTGAAAAACTTTATTTTTCTTGCAGTGTATGACTGCTGCTGATGGATTCTTTCAACTCTTTTTGCTTTTATACATCTTAAATAGTCTGTTTTCACCCCTCAGTTTTAAAAGATAATTTATCTGGGTGTAGACTGTATATTGTGTATTTTTTTAAACTTATTTCTTTATTATAAAGCTATTCCTTACTGTCATCTGGCTTACATTATTTTAAAGGAAATGTTGTCATTTTCATGCTGTTCATATGTACATAATGACTCTCCCTCCCAAATCCCCTGGTTGCTTTTAGGATTATTTTTACCATAGATTTTTAGAATATTGATGGTTTTGGAATTTTCTTGTTTCTTGGAGTAGTGTACGTGATTAGTATTCTTTTGTGTTTTGTAATTATCTTTCATTTTGGAAAAATTTTGGCCACTATTTCTTCTGTTTGTTCTGGTCTCAATCTTCTTAGAGGAAATCCAACTACACCTGTATTAGGCTGCTAATAAATAAGTTTCATATCACAGCTATGATATATACTTTCCCTCTTTTCTTGTTTGCTTTTAGACCTTTTTTCTACCTTTTATTTTGAATGCTTTTTTATTATCTTCATGTTTACTAACACTGGTCAACAATTTTTTTACAAAAGCCATGTTATTGAAATAAAATTAGTCATTTTCTATCAATTTGTATGTGCTCAACACAAATAGGAAAGTCAAATTCTAATTTTGGCCCTAGTTTCTATTGTAATCTGCAATGAATTGATGTCTACACCACAAAATGCATGCCAATAATAATAGGCCTACAGTTAATACCTGTAAAAAATCAAGTCATAGACTACTTCTTAGATTTCTTCGCTTGTCTCTTGTACAGCTGTTCAGGAATAGAATAGCTGGAAGACAGTTTCCATCGTGCAAAAGCACAGCCTTAAGACTCAGTTTCAAAGAGTCTAGAAATAGTCCATTTTTGTGGGTCTTGAGTGATTTCTAAGGCATCCATGAAGCCCTCGATATCGGAACAGAATACCAGAGTACTTTCCTTTCTGAAGAAAGGCTCCAACTGCTGGTGGAGCTTTCAATATAAAGTAATTGTGACATCTTCTTCTAGAAGATTCCATTGTTGGATAATTGATCCTAGAAATTCTGCCTTATGCTTGGATAAGTCTAAATCACTAACCAGATCATTTAGTTCTTTCTTCCTGTGTTAGTCTGTGTGGGGTTGATGATGCACCACACTGAAAATCTGGATCATTGAATGCTGATGGAACAGGAGAAGAGGTCGGCTTACCCTTGTCCTCATCAGATGAATCAAGAGAATATTTTGCTGGAGGTTCTGGAATAGGAAGTCCCTCACCACGTGGAACTGGTCTCAATGCAAATGGAATGTTTGGGAAGACTATTCTCAACTTCTTTTGCTTCGTTATTCTGCCGGAAAGAGGAAGAAATAAGCAGAACGAACAGTCTTTTATGTGGTTGCTTGGCTCTCTCCACACCATGGGGACTGCAAATGGCATTGATGGTCTTTTGCCATTTAACCACTGTGAAAGCTGTGTTGTCCATGTAGCACAGCATCTATGTGGGGCCCAAGGCTTGTCTTGGTCACCAACCTTGCATCTGAAGTAAAGATGATAAGTCTTCTTCACTTGAGAAGTGATACTTTTCTTTTGGTTGGCAAATGTCACTTCCCCACAAATAGAGCAGAAATTGTCTACGCTATTAACACACTTTCGAGGCATCACTGCTCTGGATTGTGCCTAAATGGATAAAATCATAACAGTTTTATGGAACAGTAGCTTAAACTGTCTCGCACAAAGTCTGAAATATTTTCAATGCTCAATCTTTCTGACAGGGCTTTCTATAGTGCAC
This sequence comes from Scalopus aquaticus, assembly GCA_004024925.1. NCBI lineage: Eukaryota > Metazoa > Chordata > Mammalia > Eulipotyphla > Talpidae > Scalopus > Scalopus aquaticus. The sequence goes on along the minus strand of PVIJ01011226.1, from coordinate 21,357 downwards.
TGTTGATGTCAGCTTACTTCAGCAGCCGCCTAGCAGTAGCATTGCATTGCATCAGAAAATGATGCAATCAACTCTGGATGATGTGTGCATGTTGGTATTATGCAATGCGATGCAATATTACAGCATTCTAGGCTGATTTAGGCCGTTGTTTCAGTCCTACTGGATAAACTGACATGGTGAAATATAAAATGAATTTTATGAAATATCTTTAAAATGAGAGCTAATAAAAATTTTTCAGGGTTCTATTCATGTTCAGCACACCAATGTACTAAAGATTAGGGCTTTCTTAAGTCAGTGATGATCTCACTGGGGCTAGTGTAATCTTTTCTTATGCAAATCTAATCATCAGCTAATCCTATTTAGTGTAGTTTTATCTTTATTGTTTTTGTCTCCAGAAATTTGATTTATTTCTAAAGCTACTGTGTCTTTAAGTTATGTGCTTCATTTTATTCCCAGCTTTGTGAAACTATGAAAATAGTTGCATCTGTTTTTAATGTTTGTTTAAGTTAATTTTATTGTGTGTTCTAGTGCAGCACTTTTGGTAATTGATTTTATCTTCATAGTAATCTGTATTTTTCTGTTTTTTTCCCATGCCTGTTCAGTTTCGATTAGATGAACAGTACTGAATTTTACCATGTTGGATGATTAGTATTTTTTATTTGGGTTAAAATAAATCCAGCTTTGTGCATTTCAGTTACTCATATCATTTTAATCCTTTTGGGACTTATTTTTTCTTTGTTCATTGAGACAAGAACAGGATTTATTCTATGTCAAATATTCTTCCAGTATTAGAACAAGACCCTCTTGAGTAAAATATCTGATGTTCTGTAAATTACATGGATTTAGTCTCTGCCTAGTAGACACAGTAAATATTCTCACCCTACGGGAGCTCCAGACATTCTTTCCACTAATTCTGATATTATGTGACTTTTCACCCAATCTTGGATGTTTTTTTTTTTTTTTCATATTTGTAGGCTGTTTGGTATTCAGTGACTACTCATAATATCCTTTGAGATCTCCTGCCTTATCTCCTGAGGCCACCTCTCTTCTCTGATACTTGTGTCTGATAACTGGCTCTTTGTTGACCTCTCCAGACTCCCGGTTACATCCTCTCATGAGGGACACTGTCAGACTACATCGGAGAGCACACAGCTTAAATATAGTAGGCTGGAGTAATTGTGGGACTGTAAACAACCAAACCCAATTCTGTCGTTTGCCACTCAGAAAGCCAAACCCTAAACAGAAGAGTGTCTTTTAAAAAAAGGAGTTTGTGTGTAAGAGATGGCCACCAAGGAAGTTAACAGTTGCATTGTAACCCAAAAGAAGAGAATGTCTTAAATATTAGAGGCACAGTGCTCACATAGAGAGGGAAGGGATGTGAGAAGGGGCAGGACAAAAAAAAAGAAGATGAGGCTTTGCATTCCCATTGTCCATGGAGGCTCCAGGTGGTATAAGCCTCAAGAGTTATTGTATTTTTCTTCTCCAACAGAGTGTCCCTCTGGAGTTAACAACAGTTAAATGCCAGCAGAGGCTTGCCCTGACTACCAAATCTTGGAACGAACATAAAGAATTTTGTTAGAGAAGTAAATACAATTAATTCTCAAATTTCCTAGAATACTGCTGGAGAGTAAATCAAGCGGGAGGAGGGGCAGGGTTGAAGGAGAAAAAATAAAGAATATATTTAATTCTGCTTAGTTAAGCTACAAAATGAAGGGGGTCCAGTTATAAGATTTAGATTATCTATTTCCCATATCCCAGGTATCATTGTCCTTCATGGCTTGGTTCCAAAGTCTTGAGAACTATTGTGTTTCCTTTGCTCTGTTTTTTATTCGTTTCAGTCAAAGTATTAGGCCAGTGTCAACTATTACATCTTGACTGGTAATCAGTATTCTATCTTGACTGGTGCTTCGGTGGGGGCTTAGTACGTTAACATGCATCTGAAGAGTTGTGAGCCTGTACCCCAAATCAGTTACGATGTTATAACTTCAATTTAAAGAAATAGGATTTTTAAAAAAGGACTCTAAAATTGAAAATACAATTTATTTACTAAGAAAAAGTTCAATATGACTGCCATTTCTACATTAGTGGTTGAAAAACTCATTGAACTATTGTTCTAAAAATCATTTAAAATTAGGAATATTTGTATGAATCTTAAGTAACTTACAACTAAGATTTATTTTGTCAAAGATAGATGCCATTATACTTACATTATATACTGCTGATATAAAAGTAAAAGAGGAAACCTAATTATATATTTTTTAAATATTTGGGCCTCCCTGGTGGCACAACAAGTTAAGTGCAGCGCTGTAGAGCTGTCGGCAGCTGTTGCGCGAGTTCGATGCCGGGCCAGGAAGATTCCCACATGGCTCAGCAGACCTCTCCAGCCATGACCGCTGCTCCCCTCAGCAGTGTATTTTGGTCAATCTGCCTGTTCTGCTCCCCATTCTCTCTGGTGAACCCTCTCACAGCCCCACTTGCACCCCAACTTGTATGCATAAATAAATAAATTTTTAAAAATTATTTATTTATGCATACAAGAACTGGGGTGTAGGCCAGAGGTGTGGGGGGTGGGAGGATTCACCAGAGACAGAGTGGCAAGCAGAACAGGTGGATTGACCGAAGTACACTGCTGAGGGGAGCAACAGACAAGGCAGAAGAGGTCTGCTGTGCCAAGTGGAAAGCTCCCTGGCCGGGGATACAACTCGTGTTGCAGTGGTTGCAGACAGCTTCATAGTGCTGAGACTTAACCCTTTGCATCACCAGGGAGGCTCCCTAATTATATTTTAATACTAATATATCTTTATTCTTGATTTTTTTAAGAGACTTTATAAAGAAATTCACTAAGCAGAGTTACATATTGCTTTGAAATTATTTAAATTTCTTTCCCTTAAAATGATAGAATTTAAGCCTGTTAAATATTTTTAGCATTTCCTTTTCTACCTACATTTTTCTTCAAATCTATACTGACTGAATAACACAACTGCTTAATCCCCCATTGGTGGCGAGAGAACCATAGTGATGAGTTTAATATGAACCGTTGACAATAACTCACATTAGTTATGTCAAAATCCAATCTTTTTTCAATTTTTCCAATTCTTAGTCCAAGCTGGAATCATATTCTGTCATTTCAGTTCTTTGCTTAAGAGAATGAGACCAAACCACGTTAGGATCCTAGAACTGCTGACTTCATAAAAGATTTTTATTACTAAATACCAGATAATCCAATCAGTTTTACATATTCCTCTCATTTATACTCATAACACTATGTTCATTTATTTTAAATAATTAAATTTAATTTTAAAAGTATCTTTCATTTTGATAAAATTTTGATAGTATGAGGAAAAGTATATGGACAATATAGCCTCCTTTATATTCATTCATTCATTCCATGTTTATATGTTGATATGTACTTTGCCAGGAATGTAATAGATGTTGAATATCCAAGAATATCTTGAACAGACATTTTTTTGAATTCACAGCTCTCATTTCCAATGAAAAAGAAAGTTATTTGACAAATTATTCAACAAAGTGTAAAAATACTAACATAGGCTTATACACTATGTCATGCATACATATATCAGGGGACCTAACCCTCTTTGGTGGAGTTTGTGAATACCTCTTTAAGGAAGTGAAATTTTTATCCACAACAGTAAATGCTATTTGCCTGATTATATATAAAGAAATTAATTAAATTTTGAACAGTACTGACTATATAAGGAGGTGTTTTTTTTAACATATTGAAGATACCTACCATATTTTGATGATTAACTTTACCTATAGTGAGTTCACTTTATTAAATTTTATGTGATTGTGAAAGAATCAGTTACCATTCACAAACAATTGTTGTTCATTTCTGGACTGAATATAAATATGCACAAAAACAGATGGGAAGAGTTGTGTTTAATCTTAGAAAATCAAATGGAAGAAGTAAGACTCCACTTATTTATTTATTTAATATTTTTTTAATATTTTTCAAGTACTCACACTTCTCTGCTGTTCAACTGCCATCATCTTTGCTCATAGCTTCCTCGTCTCCTCTGTAGCATTGGCATAATTTACTAACTATTATCCCTGGCTCTAATCCTCACTAATTCCAATTTGTTTTGCACTTCATTGGAGTGTAATATTTTTCTGAAATTCAAAGGAAAAACATTATTTCTTTCCACTGCCAAGTAACTTTTAATGAGTCTTCATTATCTGCAGAATAAAAGCCAAACTTCCTAAGAGGATACAAAAGGTTCATCAAAATCTGGATCACAAATGAATGTCTGAAAAAATAAACTAAGATATTCATCATTATATCCTCAAATGTTGGAATGGTGACCAACCCATTATAGGTGCTCAAAATTACAAACATCTAATTGGTGGATATTTATAGATAAGGAATAGTCCTTATGTAATTTTAACCAGATTGCTTTAGTTAAGAGAAATAATAGGAATTAGTGTTGTTACAAAAGGCAGGTGAAATATGGCTTAATTGATCCAAACACAAGACCAGGCATATGGTTTGCAGACCATCAACATTTATTAGATAAATACATTTCAATAATTTTCAGGCACCCAGGTAGACAGATGGTGAATAAATGTGATAAAGAGTATTTGCATAGCCCTAACTGCCCAATAAGCGAATAAGGACAATACTTAGACACTTAGAAAAATAATTGCAACACTTATAGGGAATATAGGGCGCATGAAAGTCAGTGTTTCAGGCATGGGGTAAAATGGCTGAAATATGAAACAGAATAACATCCAGGCAGCTCATTAATGTTGACATGTTTTACAGAGGTATCTCTCTACAGAAATATGTATTTGGCTTTTTCTTTGGAGGCTGACATTCCAGTTGGTTAATATAATTACACTCCTTGAGAGCAATAGTACATTTCCCAACTAATATATTAACTCATTATTTTCTGGGTATAAACTAATTAATTATCATCCATTGTCACTACCAGAGGTTTCAGGCTATTGGACCAAACCAAGGTAGGCGTTAGTGAATTCTTGAGTGAGGATACTGCAATATGATTCAAAGATACTAAAAATAACTGGGACACTGTGAATGCAGAGAGACTCAAAAGAATAGAAGATTACACTCAAAGTAAATTGAGAAACATTAAGAAAATAGTGGTGCTTGACCTAAGAATAGGATTTTCTAAAATAGTAAGGAAATTAATCTATACTCTGCATATTTAGTATTATCCTAGCTGTCCTCTTACATAGTTCATTAAATTTATCAGGTTTCTTACTACCTTACATCAAATAGCACTTTTCTGCCACTGTATTATCTTTTTGGTCTTAACACATTTAACTCGCTTTTTTTTTTATTTGGTATTATATTATGCATACTATATAAAATGATTTGAATGCAAGGATTTTGTTTTACATACTGCTGTATGTCCAATAATGAAAACATCATCTTGAGTATAGTAAGTATTCACTAAATTTTTGTTGACTGAATAAAATAAAAAATTTTCGGTCTTTCCTTCTTTGTTTTTCGCTAAAATCCATCAATTTGACAACAAGAGAAATATATTAAGAACAATTTGGGCATTAATAAATGAAATGAAAAGGCCTAATTATGAGGAGATTTGAACGAATCAGCAACCCTTAAAGTTGTTGAAGCTTAGGTGCCATATCTTCAGTCTTTGAAGAGTCTTTACAACTCTTGGATAAATGGAGTTCAAATCCTATCAGGAAATATGCTTATTCCTTTGAGAAAAGAGCTGGCAATATCCAAGAAATTTTGTATCAAACTAAAGCTCATCAGAATCCTTTTACTCTTTGTAATGAATACTGTTTAACAAAACTTCTACTCTATTGTTAGGTGCATCTTAGTTTGACATACCACTAGTAAGATCTTTCCTCATTTTATAACTCATGTAATCACTAATATTATGAGTCTTCAAGCACATTTAGATGGCAGAGATTTGTCTGCAATGGTTGATCTCTTTTCCTTCCAATAGCTCAATAAGCTGGAAATAGATGTGATAAAGAGCAGTCCAATGATCAGTCAAGCCTTTCTGTGGTAGCACTGACACTGTGCTGCCATCGGTCAATATAAACAAAGAAAAGAACATGAGTGAGGAATTTATCTGTATGAATTATTGTACTGATTTAACTGCTTTCAATACAAAATACTCCACAATTTAGAAATTTATGTAGGTAATTTGACACTTTATTTTTTAACAGGTGAAACTGTCTTTAAAATTGTAAAATCTAAGAAACAAGCTGCCTGGGATAGTTTACTCATTCAGCTGTCAAAGTATAAGGTCTTAATATAATGAGAATTGAAACACACTAGTATATGTATTACCTTGCATTGTAATTAGAAAATGAACTAATCAGTAGCTATTCATTACATAGTTGGACAGTAACTATCATTCTAACATAACTTTTTTTGTTATAAATTGGGAATCTTTGAAAACATACCCTGTTCAATGCCCTTTACATAGACTATATTGGTTGAATTATACAATAAAAATCACACTACCTAAGGAAAAAAGAACATTCAAGTTAACATGCAATTTTTAAACATCACTCACCTTCATCACATTATTTGCTGAATAACAAGTGAATTTATTTGTCTTCTTTTCATTAACAATTTATGATTTTAACTGAAGAAATAATAGGGTTCTCCCCATTAGGTATTGCCATTGTAGTGCACCAACTACCAAATCACCCATAATAAACCACCATAGCCCATTGGGGTTACTTCCCTCTTCATTCCTACTCGTCTTCCAACCCCTCTCCCCACTGGATGTGTCAGTCCTTATTAGCAACTCTATTTAAAAACATGGAAATCATTTTCATGTTAATTTAAAATATCTTCTAATTGTCAAATGTATTTAAACTTAGATATGCCTTAATATCCTATCCAGCATATAAATAAACACTTTCAACTAATGGATTAATGAAGAAGCACTGTGAACAGTTCAGAGAGTTAAATTCCATTACATTTTCTAGTGTTAATCAACGAGTCATTTTCATTAGTTATAGGTCATAACATATGGAGAGCTCCAAAGTAATTCATTCCTACACTTTAAAATAATAAAGTATGCCTATTAATTCGATTTGATGAAATGTGTCATATTTATGGACAACTTTACCATTTCCTTTTCAGCCTCTTTCAAATCCCCCACCCCTGCCCTTTAGGCAGGCACAAAAACGCACCTCTGCACATCTAGCCATGGCATGTGATTAAGAGTGCTTCTAACTGCTGGCACAAGCTGTATACTGAATATTGTACCTATCAAACTTTTACATGTTTTCATTTTGAAATTTCCATTTAAATGCAAATTCTGCCATTTAAATAGAGTCCTTGTGTGCTTTATTACGCTATAATTACTATTTCCCATCTTCATAGCACCAACTACAAGAAAGCCATAGGTCACTATACTAGCCTCTATAAGTGCAATTGAAATCAAGAAGTCATCATCACTAGCTTTTGAGAGTGACACCCGTTTGTAAAGGAAGACCTGAGGGACTGATTCAAACAATGCCCTAAAACCTGTCCTGTCCCGTGATTTACAGGAACAAGAATACACAAAGTCCACAGCTACCATTCTACTAGTTCATGTGAATTAAATAGTTTAGCCAGAATTTGATACAAATAAATAGCAACTGAAATGCTGCCCTAATTTCCTTGAAAGAGACACATGTCATTTGATAGGAGCTGATTCCAAAGTCAAAGGACAAGCAAGAAACAAATACAGTGAGATATTGTCTATTCTTAGAGAATAAAATGCTAACAAGCATGTGTTAAACCATATATAAATATTTGAACTAACTTTTTCTATTAGATTTTTTATTACTAAAGCGGGCATAAAATAGAATATAAATAAAATGTGGACTTGAATGCCCTTAGGATTTATGAATATAAATGAAATTAATTCTAATAATTTATGATCGTGCATTTACAGAGTACCTAAAATATTCATGAGGTGTAGGATTCTTAGCCTTTTATCCTTGGCATTTAACAAAACATCTAATAAAAAACATTTAATAAATTAAGAAATCCTTGAACTGATATGTTTCATATATGTATGTATGTGTCTGTTTTTATGTCTATACATTTGGTGTGTCTGGGTTTTTTTTTGTTTGTTTGTTTGTTTTTGAGGGAATAACATCAGGGGTGGCAACTAGAAAATAAAAGGTGAATATTACCAGGTTATCTACAAAATGCTTTTTAGTTTTACTGGTGCCTTAAAGGCTATGTCATAGAGTGGAAAGAATATAGATATTTTAATCAGACAAATGTGGGTGCAAGCAAGATTACGGTGACCAAATTGTTGTCCTTGAGCCAGATATTTAATCTCTTTCTGAAATTGGAAAGAGTATAAAATATCTCAGAAACTAACAAATAGTATGCCTGCATGATACAGATACAGATATAGATAGCATAGATGTGGTTTTAGGTAGAAAAACCATTGAACACAGAACAAATAACTTCCTCAGATATGTAAAATCCCATGCACTTAGTCCCATGTCAATATAGACATTCATTACTACTTAACTACAGAAAAAAAAAAAAGCCATCATTTTTCCAAAGACTTCTTTATGTCAAATCTTCTCTTTTAATAAGGTGTTTTCTGCTAACTTCATTGTATTACAAATCTAGGATCAAATTTAATTGAATTACAACTTTAGGATACTGAGTGCTGAAGGTGCCAAACAAAACCATTTATATACAAGATAGACCCACCGTTAGCCTCTTCTTAACATTATTCCCTTTCAGTTTGTTACATCATCAACTAGAAATACATATTTTTATTTTAAATTTAAAAAATATATACATCCTTGCTTATTTTTTCACAGTATAGGATTTCACTCCTCAAGTGTGGTCACCATAGTATTCCCACCACCAAAGTGCACAGATTCCTCCACCACACTCCACCATGCTCTCCCCTCTACCTTACTCTCCTCCTCTCTGCCCCCCTCTCTCTCCACCCTGAGTATCTCAGATCTACAATCTGACTTCAAGGGTCAATCTTGCAGTTTGTTTGGTCTGATCCTTTTTTTGGTTTCTCTAGATCCCACATATAAGTGAAATCATCCAGTATTTCTTTTTCTCATTCTGGCTCACTTGGAATAATCCCTTCCATTTCCATCCATGCTGCTGCAAATGGCATGAGTTTATCTTTTTTTGATCACTGAGTAGTATTCCATTGTGTGTATGTATGTGTGCATATGTGTACATGTATGTATGTATGTATGCATGCATGTATGTACACACACACACACCATCCCATATCTTCTTGATTCACTCACTTGTTCTGGGAAATTTAGTCTTTTCTCTATCTTGGCTATTGTAAATAGTGCTGTTATAAATCCAGGAGTGCAGTTTTCCTTTCTAGTTAGTGTGTTTGTGCTTTTTGGATATATATCTAGGAATGGAATTGCTGGGTCATATGGTGTATCCATTTTTAGTCTTTTGAGGAATCTTCATACTTCTTTCCATAGGGGCTTGACAAATTTATATTCCCACCAATATTTATGATATTTATGTGACATCCCACCAATATGACAATATTTATGTGATACATATATATATATATATATATATGTCATTCTTTATTTTACTACTTGCTCTTACTTTGACTTCACATGATTTTGTCTCTAAAATAGAAGTAAATCAGTCTTCATTTTCTCAGTTGAGTTTTAACATCATACTTGATGTAATAAATTTGTTAAGCCAATTTAAATGTTACTCCCAAGGCTCTCATTTTGATAGTGACTGCTTATGGTGAGTTTTATAAGACATATCATGTCAAGTTAATTCTTTCTGTCAACTATATTATTTGGTTTTACTTGTCAATATTACTCATACTTCCCATATCAAAGCTGATATATTGAATAGTTGTTTCCAAAGTATTGTGATGATTGCTCCCATCTTTACAGTTTTTCATTCAGGCAATTTATAAATTTTTTTAATGCAGTTATGAAAATATAAATGCATTTTAAAATCTAGAGCATTCCTCAGCATATGATAAAGCTATTTGATCATTGGTGTATTTTTAAAAATGTGATTAAAACACTTAACTCTCTCTTTAGCATAGGACAAAGGATCAAATCACTGAGGTCCCATATTTATAATCTTCTGATTCTACTTATATAGCTGATATGGTTGCAACTGCCAAAACCCTGGGGGAAACTTTTAGCAAAGCATGCCATAGTGCTCAGTATTCTGACTGAAGGTACAGATTTAGTTTAACAAAAAGGGGCATTTTTTGATTTAAATAAACTAATTACTGTTTATAATTAGTGAGTCCTACAGACTTCAATTTTCCCTCCCCAACTTTCATTAATTTTTCTCCTAGGATTATGTTCTAGAAGAATTAGCACTTCCCAAATTCATTTCTGGAAATTAACAGCTAGACCCAAGCACATATTTTCATACAGATAACAGATATATATTCCTTCAGCCTTATTCTGTGGATTTATCTTTATCCTTCTATTTTCCGAGCAACAATATTTGAACACTATAAATTGTTGCAGAATGTCAGCAGAACTCAATTGCTTTTGTCAAGATATTAACCATATCAGTAATTAAATCTTTCTGCCCAGTTCATTCATGGCACAGGCTGCATTATGACAACTGTAGTTTAAGGCAATTCATCAGGTTACTGCTTAACTTATTTAAGCTATGAAAAGTGGAACACTTGTAGAAGACTCTAACTTTACCCACCTGTATTTTATGAATGTGCTTCTTCTTTCACTCAACACCAATAGATCTTGAGTGTCCTCTTTACACCAGACACTAATTCAAGTCCTGATGATAGACGTATTATCAAGTCAGATGACTCCCTTTCCCCATAAGTTCTTAAATGCAATTGGATAAGAAATAAAAAATTAATATATACCTTAATAATATATTTCCTGATATTAACTAAGTGCCACCAGGCAAATAAAGGTGAGTAAAGTACAAATGGGCATGACTAGAGGCAAGGAAACATTATAATGAGAGTGTTCAGAAATATCTTTTATGAAGAGATGACTTTTGAGAAGATGGCTGAAATGGTGAGTATTTTCACAAATATTTGGGGGAAGACTGTCCGTAAGTACATAAAAGAGCAGGGAAAGACTCTGGAACAGGAATTAGTCTTAAGTTCATAGAACAGAAATGCTCGTTCACTGGAGCTGAATAAGCAAAGGAGGAGATTGATTATAAATGAGGTCAATGGGACCTTTGAAATTCAAAGAAACTGGGCCTCCCTGGTGGTGCAGCGGTTAAGCGCTGCGCTGTCGTCAGCAGCGACGCGAGTTCGACGCCCGGCCAGGGAGAATCCCACATGGCGCCCCAGACCTCTCCTACCTTGCCCGCTGCTCCCCTCAGCAGTGTATTTCTGATCTGCCTGTTCTGCTACCCACTCTGTCTCTGGTGAACCCTCTCGTCGCCCCACGCCTCTGGCCTGTACCCCACCTTGTATGTATAAATAAAAAAATAAATCTTAAAAAAAAAAAGAAATTCAAAGAAACTACTTTGAAATTTGGTCTCTGTAGTAGAAAGTGTTTCATTTTCACAGAGGTCTTCTGGGCTCTATATGGTGAATGGCGTTATCAGTGGAAGAGTGGAAAGTTATATTAATTAGAGGCTGTGGCAATGGTTCTGGGAAGATGCCTGGACAAGGGCAGTCGCATTGCAGATTGCACACTAGCGGGCCAAGTTACTAGATATATTTATTTATTTTTCTTTTATTATTATTATTATTCATTTTTTAAAAATTATTGTGTATTCCCCATAGGTTACCCACCTCCAGTTCACCCGTGAACTGTCACCATAATCCCTTGTGCTCTTTTCTACCTGCTTTGAGCCCTTATCCTCCCCCTCCCTTGCTGGATGTCTCCCTCTTGTTTGGTTCGCTTATATTCCTGTTATAAGTGAGACCATTCGATATTTTTCTCTTTCTTTCTGGCTTATTTCGCTGAGCACTATCCCTTCTAGCTCCATCCCTGTTGCTGCGAATTGCATATGTTTATCTTTTTTGAATGCTGAATAGTATTCCATTGTATATATATACCACATCTTGATCCAATCATCTATTTTTGGGCATCTGGGTTTCCATATTTTAGCTATTGTAAAATACTAGATATATTTAAAGTAACAGATTACAGGATGTTCTAACCTTTTAGTTTTCGAGTTTAAGACCCTGATCTTTGATGTCACCCCACATATTTTTCTCTCCTTCCATATTTTTCAGCAGCAAATTATGTTAGTTAAACCTTCAAAATATTATCATTAATCTAGCTGTTTCATTTGCTTCATTTTCTTCATGGTTCAAGGTCATTTTGTCTCTTGCCTGGGTAAATGTTTCCTAACTACTCATTGCATTTTTGCCCTAGTCCCCATATTGTCTACTGTTTGCACAGTAACCAGAAAGATACATTTAATCTGTAGGCATACCTACAGATAATTTTAATTTCTGGAAGTAAGATTATTGTGCAACTCTGCTTAAACCTTTGATGTAACTTTTAGTGATCTGGTTCATAGTTATATCTTCAATTTAGTTCTTTCTACAGTCACCCAGCTCATTCCTTTCCACTGCACTAGCTTCACTGCTTTTTCAAAAACATACAACACAGATATCTACCTTCAGGTCTGTCTAGAATTATCTTACAGATGATCCTCTGCCTCATTTCCCTACCTATATTGTGGCTTCATTTAGTGTCAATATCTCAGTTACATTTTCTTAGTTTTCTATTTAAAACTGTGTCCCCTGAACCTAAACTCTCTATCCAACTTTCCTATTTTATTGTACTTTATAGCATCTATTTAATCAATATATTTGATTTATATAATTTCTTATTGTTTCCCAATGCACAAGTGCAAATTGTGTCGCTTGCAAGATGTATTCAGCTTTATGTCTCCTGAATATGTGGGAGGATTACACTTTCTTGGCCTTTTATGTTTGGGTGGAATCATGTGACTAATTCTGGCACATGAGATTTCAGCAATAGTCCTGTGTATCATTTCTCTCTTAAGAATTTGTTCTTGGGTATGAAGCCCGTTAGTTTTTTTTTTTTTCTTTTTCAGTCTTTCTCCATTACTGGCAAAAACAACAACATAGCAGACATGCCTGTAGAGTGAGGATGAACATAGCAGAGTCTGAAATGAACTGCAATAAGGATTCCACTTGTACTAGAAATAAAACTTTTTTTTTTTTTTTTTGTTTTAAACTTCGAGAGGTTGGAGCTAAAATAGGGCAGCATTACCTAGGTCTATGGTCAGGAATTGTTGTACCCTTAGCATATAAAACGTATCTTGCACATAGTAACTTCTCAAAAAAATTTTTTTCAGCAATAAATTAGATATTGAATGATGGTTAACTACTACATTATATTTTTTTCCCCTTAGAGTCAAAAACAGACTCTCACTGAATCCTATCAGTAACCAACCAGATTTTCCATGGGAAAAAAATTCTATTATAATATCTGTGTGATTATAATACTGGGAAAGATTTATGATTTGGAATTTTTACTAGTGTTGGGGGAGTATAGATAAGCCAAAGTTTTTCCTAAAACTTAATTTGTATGGTTGTCCTGTCAATCATAGTGAATATTGATGGGATAGAAAATAGAGAAAATGAATCAAAATTAGGCATGTTTCTCAATATCTGCTTTAGGTCATTAGTAAGATAGAACATTTGGCTCAATGCGCTAATCCTTTTGAAGAAAAGGCAGTCTAGTAGAGCAGAGGAATTTTGAGTCAAGGGTAGACAGATGTCTACCCAGATCATATCAAAACATAACATCTACTCATTTTTTGATTGGGTTATTGGCTTTTTTTTGTTGTTGAGTTGTGTGAGTTCCTTGTAAATTTTTGTTATCAGTCCTTTATCAGATGTATTGTGTGCAAAGATCTTTTCCCAGTTGGTAGGGTGTCTGTTAGTTTTGGTTAATGTCTCTTTTGCGGTACAGAAGCTTTTTATTTTGATATAATCCCATCTGTTTATATTGTCTTTCACTTCCTTCGCTTTGAGGTATGTGTCTTTCAAGATTTTGCTGAGATGTATGACATGTAGAGTTTTGCCTATATTTTCTCAAAAGGCACTTCTCCAAAGAAGAAAAGCAAATGGCCAACAGATATATGAAAAAATGCTCAACATCACTTATAATCAAGGAAATGCAAATCAAAACCACTATGAGATACCACCTCACACCTGTGAGGATGGCACATATTAAAAATACAGGCAATAACAAATGCTGGAAAGGATGTGGAGAAAAAGGAACTCTTCTACACTGCTGGTGGGAATGTGAACTGTTCCAACCACTATGGAAGGCTGTATGGCGATTCCTCAGACTGCTAAACATGGAGCTTCCATACGACCCAGCAATTCCACTTTTGGGAATTTACCCAAAGGATACAAAAACACTAATCCGAAAAGATACATGCACCCGTATGTTCATTGCAGCACTGTTCACAATAGCAAAGGTATGGAAGCAACCCAGATGTCCAAAAATAGATGATCAGATCCAGAAGATGTGGTACATATACACAATGGAATACTATTCAGCATGGAAAGAAGATAAACACATGCAATTTGCAGCGACATGGATGGACTTAGAGGGGATCATACTCAGTGAAATAAGCCAGAAAGAAAGAGAAAAATATCGAATGGTTTCACTTATAACAGGACTATAGGGAGGCCGAGTGGGAGAGAGACAATCAGTGGGGGGGGGGAGGGAGCCGGAGGGAGGGAAGGAAAAGGGCACAAAATGGAATAGAAAAGAACACAAGGGACCATGGAGATGGATCACGGGTGAATTGGTGGTGGGCTACCCAAGGGGAATACAAAATGTAAAAGACATAAATAACAATAAAAATATATATTTATAAAAAAAAAACATAACATCTAGAAGAATAACTACATATTGTTATTCAGTATTACAAATGGTTACATAGAATTGATCATAATTACACAATTCACAGTAATTAAAAAATACATATTGTTCAAATGATAATTTGAATACCGTAGCTACCACTAAAAATAAATCATAGTTTGTGATCTAATGTTGTCATGTAAGTGATTCTAAGGAGCCAACACTTGGAACAGGAAGCAGCTGCACCCAATAAGAGGTACTCATTGCTGATATCAGAGACCACTGGGACTAAAAATAGGCTATTACTTAGTTGCTTATAACAAATTATTAGTAGAATCATCAATTTTCTTTTTTATTCTTTTCTAGTCAGTGCACTTTAAAGTTTCCTTAGTTTCTGACATTTCATCATATTTGAAGCAGATGCCAAGAGATGTTTTTACAAAATGATGACAGAAACTAGTGCTAATAATGTCTATTGTGGGTAGTATACAGGATGTTGGACTAGAAATTTCACAGATTTCTGCCTTCCCAGCATGAGTCTTCCTCTTAAGATGAAATGATCTCACACATATAACTTCATAGTCAAGGTGAAGGAAATACACTTAATTTTTCCAAGTTAAAAAAATGGATTCAGATATCCAGAAACTGTGAGTGGTAACATGATCGTATTTGAGATGCAAAATTGAAATTCATCCCTAGTTTTACAATAGTATGCACTAACTTGAAAAGTAAGTATCACACTTTCTTGATCTTCATTATATGATATTTAGGAGCATTCTAATTATGTCACACATATACACATGCGCACACATATACACACATGTATACACACATAAATATGATATGTATATATATATATATATATATATATATATAATATAATTACTACACATACATAGAGTTTTTGTGTTTTTTTTCAGATTAAATTGGTGGTTACTTGAGGGGAAGGGGCTGGGAGAATACTTAAAGGGGGTCAATTGTATGGTGAGATATAGAAACCAGACTTTTGGTTGGTGGTCATGATTCATGAGGTAGTATATTAGATGTCAAATTAAATTACACCTGAGGCTTGAATAATGTTATAGACTAATGTTACCTGAATAAAGTTTTTATTAAAATAAAAATGGCTACCCCTTCATCACACCACCCTTATCTACGTTTGTACAGGAGCAATCATCCAACTGGCCCACATACTACAGATATAATTGCATAATTATTCTATATAAAATATAATTACATGTTAAAATTGCATATTAACTGCATTCCATAGACATTTGTATAATGATTAACAGTACTTTCTGGATATTAGACTTCAATCTAATTTTGTGGGTGGTATAGGTTTATATTTTTATTCATCAAAGAGACCAAATGAAATAAACTACAGTAACACATAAGGTAGGTAACATTGCTGTTACTATATCTACCTGTTGGATCCTTTTTTAAAAATTCTTTTTAATAGAGTTGGTTTATATCATTGTTTGTATTACGGATGTATAGGACTCTCCCCTTCAAGGGTTATTGTAATAGTGCACCCACCACCAAAGCACCCTGTGATCTACCACCACGGTCCATAATAAAACTATTTTTTCTCAGAGAAGTTTAAGCTGCACTGACTTTTTTTTAAAAAAGTGAAACGATTTTGAAGAATTGTTCAAATTTTCTTACTTGGAAAATGTTGCTAAATTTTTCAGAATATTTTTTCCTTATTAATTGTGACTCATATGCACACTTATGTCAAACTGTCATCAAGATATAGAAATCCTTTTTACTGAATATCATAGTTTTTCAGTTTTATGTCATTTTAGATATTGTGGCAGAGTATAGATTGCCACAAAGCAACTGTCTCCATTCCCTGTTAATACTTGTGAATGTCTCAAGTATTGAATAACCAGCTAAATCATCAAATCTAAAAGGAGAATTCAATTTTTTGATACTTAAAAATTTATTTCATTTTTTTAAATTAAATTCCTAAATTCCAAGCAACGCAATTCTAATTTTACATTTAAAATGAACAAATCACATTTAAAGAAATCTGTATTGTTGTCTCATGAGCAAGAGTGAAACAAATGAAATATCTAGGAACATGTGAATCATAACAAAATTTGTAGACGTTTTGAAATATGTAAACAGTTCTGACCTCCTCATAGTTTATTTTGTAATAAGGCTACTGTTAAGGGCAAAATGGTATTATTTAAATTAGTTCTACTTGGAAGTTCTACTTCCAAGACTTTACAAGACCCAACATAAAAGTTAGGAGCCACATCATGTGGGTGATACGTGGAAGGATCCCCTCTGATAATTTAAGTCAATGAGAACCTTGTATACTGCTCTACAGGGGATACAGGAGTTAGAGGCATAAAGGACACTCATGCATGGATGTAGTGCTATGGCTTTGCTCAGAGTAGAATTCAAATCTCATTCTTCATCTCAGTCAAGTTGTTATACTCTCCCTGCTTCTTTGTATCTTCAGTATGAAATAAAATAAAAATAAACTAATACATCATGGACTAATTTTGGGGATTAAAGAAATATTCTGTTTAAATCACTTATTATGGTTGGTGCATAGAAAGCTCAATAATTGGTAGACTGTGTTAAAGTGTTTCATTTTAAAATTATAGCATTTGAATATACCATCTTTATTGAAAGGAATTTAGTGCTATTTTAATTTTTAGTTTAACTATTTTTTAAAATTTATTTTAATTTAAACATTTTAGTATAACTTTATTTATTTTCTTAAAAATTTATTTTTTATTTATTTATGAATACAGGAACTGAGTATAAGCCAGAGGTGCAGAGTGTGAAAGGATTCATCAAAGACAGAGTGGAAAGCAGAATAGGCAGATCTACTGAAATATACTGCTGAGAGGAGCATCAGGGACACAGGAGAGATCTGCTGTGCCATGTAGGTTAGCTCACTGGCTGGGGATTGAACTCATGCTGCAGTGACTGCCAATACCTTTATAGCACTGAGACTTTAACCCCTGCGCCACCAGATAGGCCCCCAGTTTTAGTATAATTGTAAATTAAATACTTATACAGTTTACTGTTATTGACAGAAAAAGGTTGTATGTGTGCTATATTCAAAATAAGGCTTTTTTCCTTCTTTTTCCATCTCTGAATATGTCCTCTTCAGAAGTGTCTTAATTTTTCATGGCTTTGTGGTAGTTGTCTTAGGTATAGTCTAAGTGTAATTTAGGTGCTGCATCACATTGTTATTTTTAGAGTATATTGCATTTTATGATCTCATAATGAAATGCAAGCATATGTAATCTCAAAAGTTTAATTTGAAAGAAAAACACACAGGCACAGATATGCAGTGTTGCTTTGTATAGTTCCCAAGGAAATGTCTCCTGCTTGCAAACTAGTAACTGAGCATTGGTGATAGTCAATATAATATTAACTACTAACAATCTTCTGTGTTACAACTGGAAAAATAATGAACTCAGGGTCATGTATAGTTAAGCTATGTCTAAATTAGTAATGATGAACCAAAAATACTAAATAGGTCCATGGAAAGGAAACTTGACATGATGGGCACACACAGCTTTTGGCCTCTTTGAATGAAATTCTGAGTAACTTTCATTCTGGCTTTATTTTGAATCACTTTGGGACACATTTGTCTATCTTCCATAGACAGATGTGTAAGATATCAGAAAACTTTGTGCTATGCCTAGCCATGTTTCCTTGATATAAGAATATGTGTAGTCACATCCTTAGTTACTAGCTATTGCTGTTTGCAGCAGAGTCTGTGGGTTTTAGAAGACTGATCCTCAGGCAAAGAGCTAATTTTACTCTCAAGCATAATTATGATGTCCTTGAAGATGGAAACATCTCTGGTAATGGGTTACAGAATTCCTTTACACACATGATCTTATTTATAGTTTAAAATAATATTGCAGGGGAAGAGAGGAAAATCTTTGTTATTTCCTCTTTCACATTATAGAAAGTAGATCTCAATAGATGGTATATCTTAGTTTCCTCCAAAAGCAAACAATGAATTAGGAATCTAAACCCAGGCCTTCCATAACTATTCCAAGTTTATTTCCTCTGTACCACTTTGCCTTTATTATGACTAACAGTGGACAAGTTTGTTAAGAGATGTCAAAAAGTATGTCACAAAGTTTTTACTGTTTTTTCTGAAGGTTGCAGTATATTTTCAGTTCCTCTGTCATCTATATTTTTATGAGACAATTACAGAAAAACAGATTTGTAAAGAGAACATCTTATGATTCAAAGAAGCTGCAAAGCTGTTAAAAATATTCCAATATCTGAATGTGACAGCTCTATCTGATACAGTCCTTGCTCTTTCAGATTTCATAATAGATGCTTTCTTCCCTGTTGACTGCAGTATTAGAAAAATCATAAAGCCACAAAAATACCAGCTACCCATTTGCCTTTCAATCAAATTCTGCGATTTTTAATCCATTGCTTATCAGTTATTGCTGCTAATAAGTTGTTTTAGGATTTTTGATGATAAAGCTTAGTGGCAAATTTCTCTTCACTTCTCCTGTGATGAATCAGAACTACACATGGCTAGAGGCTTCATTCTTGAATCTGAGAAAGATATAGCTGTGTCTTGTTCTTTTTTAGTAACTAGATGAGAAAACAAAAAGAAAAATGAAGGTCCTTTTTATCTTGTTTCTTAATCCTACAATAAATAGTACACTTCCTCAACTGCATGCTACACTCCTAACATAAAGAGGAACACTGATGTGCATAAGTCACAATGATCTTTAACCAGAAAAGCTGGGTGCGTGAATGCCTGCTTATGTGACTGAAAGATAAACCCCATCTGACAGGTGCTCAGAAGCACCAAAGATCCTTCCTAATAAAGAATGAAACCTGGGGCCTCTCTGGTGACACAGGGGTTAAAGTCTCAGCACTATCAAGCTATCTCCAGCCACTGCAGCACAAGTTCGATTCCCAGCCAGGGAGCTAAACCACATGGCACAGCAGACCTCTCCTGTCTTGCCTGCTGCTCCCCTTAGCAGTGTATTTCAGTAGATCTCCCTGTTCTGCTCCCTACTCTGTCTCTGGTGAATCTTCTTACCCCCCATACCTCTGGCCTACGCTCCAGTTCTTGTATGCATAAATAATAAAAATAAATCTTATAAAAATAATGAAACCCAATCTTTCTGGGTTTTTACATTTCATTAGATCCCTTTCTACCTTCTGTCTGCTCTTATGCAATAGCTAGATCTAAGAGAAAAATATGTGGGGTACTTACAAACATAAATATGTATTCCAGGTTTTATCATTAATTTTCTTATGATTTTTGAAAGAATATTATTTTTGATGATTTCTAATTTTATTCTGTATTTATATTAGTTTGACACTCTATCACTACTAGCCGTGTTCTGTATTCCCATGCATATCTTTTCTTATGTTTTATGAAAAGATTCACCATTTTCAGATTCATCATTAAGATGTAGAAACCACAATGATGTTTATTTTATACTGACCTACATAAAAAAACTACCTGAGTCAGCAGACTATTGTTAATTAATAATACCTGACCTTCATGGAAAAATGCCAGTGAGTACAACTATTGTCCCAAGAGCAAAAACAAAAACAAGAACCCACAAATCTAGATGGCACACAGTTCCCATCTGTTTCCATTTTCAGTGCTTTATAAATACTAACTTAAATCTTGCAACATTCATCCAAAGATTGCTTAAGTTTCTTATTTTTGAAAAAAATCAAGCTTAAATATTTATGCATCTATTAAAATAACTAACTTTTTTTAAATTATAATATCAACATAGTAAATGCTATGAAGCAACTGGAACTCTCACACTTTGCTGGAGGGAATATAAATGATTTAACTCTTTTAGAAAACATTGTAGCATTTTCTTGTTATATAAAAACATGTTGACAACTCAGCTAGTTGACTTGAAGGTATGTATTCTAGAGAACTGAGGAATCGCCATACAGCTTTCCATAGTGGTTGGATCAGTTCACATTCCCACCAGCAGTGTAGAAGAGTTCCTTTTTCTCCACATCCTTTCCAGCATTTGTTGTTGCCTGTATTTTTAATGTGTGCCATCCTCACAGGTGTGAGGTGGTATCTTATAGTGGGTTTGATTTGCGTTTCCTTGATTATAAGTGATGTTGAGCATTTTTTCATGTATCTGTTGGCCAATTGCTTTTCTTCTTTGGAGAAGTGCCTATTGAGCTCTTCTGCCCATTTTTTGATTGGGTTATTGGCTTTTATTTTGTTGAGTTGTATGAGTTCCTTGTAAATTTTTGTTATCAGTCCTTTATCAGATGTATTGTGTGCAAAGATCTTTTCCCAGTTGGTAGGTTGTCTGTTAGTTTTGGTTAATGTCTCTTTTGCTGTACAGAAAAAAAATGCAGTGGAACAAGGACAGTCTATTCAATAAATGGTGCTGGGAAAACTGGACAGCCACATGCAAAAAAAATGAAGCTAGACTACTACCTCACACCCTGCACAAAAGTCAACTCAAAATGGATAAAAGACCTGGATGTAAGACCTGAAACCATAAAATGTATAGAAGAAAATATAGGCAAAACTCTACATGA